>JAYEPQ010000011.1:22039516-22052016 GCA_036321105.1 Dracaena cambodiana
AAATAAAATCTTTTAATCAATTCAAAACATAAACTTCGAAATAACCTGGTTGTTGTGACCACACTTCTTCTTCCTGCAATTCATGACTCTGGGGTAAAGTCTCGCATAACACTTGCAGAAGAACATATAATGAATGAAAACCCTACCGTTCTTTGTGAAAAAGGAAATCTGTTAACACAATTAATGCAGTTATTGATGAGTGTATCTTTATAATCTATATATATTATAATTTTGATGTGTCTTCTATCCATATCCACACATGAAATATTAAGTTAAATCTATACTTTTCTATACTTTTTGTATTCTTGAATCTACACATGAAGGATTAAGTTTATTTATATTTTTTTTTTGGTTTAGATGACTGACTATGATGATTTCAATCTCGAAAATATATATATCTCATGTAGTATATCACCCCAAAAAGATATATACTACATGAAGGATTTATTCTTGAATCTACACATGATGGTTCATTTAAAATATATCTCATGAAGGATTAAGTTCATTTATATCATTTATTCATTTGGCATGCATACTACAGTATATATAATCAGCTCATCGAGATCGAAACCATCATAGTCAGTCATCTAAGCGAGAAAAAAATATAAACAAACTTAATCCTTCATGCGTAAATTCAAGAATACAAAAGGTATAGAAAAATATAGATGAACTTAATCTTTCATGTGTGGATATGGATAGGAGACGCATTAAAATTATAATATATCATCAATAGCTATATTAATTGTGTTAACAGAATTTCCTTATTTGCAAAGAAAGGTAGGGTTTTCATTTATTATATGTTCTTCTGCAGGTGTTATGTGAGACTTCTCCCCAGAGTTGTGAATTGTAGGAGGAAGAAGTGTGGTCACAACAACCAAGTTATTTCGGAATTTATGCTTTGAATTGATTAAAAGATTTTATTTTCATTTTGGTATTATGCGTCTTTGTAACATCTGTTTTGATTTTATGTGTATTTACTTTAGTTTTTTATATGTTTATTTTTTTTCTTCTACTATTTTGCAGCTGAGGTCTAAGAAGAAAATCAAGTACACTATTTATTGGATTTCAATGTTAGCAGTATGGTACCAACCGTAGTTTCTAACCTTTTTGGTTTTTTAGTTTTTTTGTGTGGTAGTTTTTTATAAGTTTGGAATATGACATTGCAAGTTCTTAGTTAGTGAGGATTATTTAAGCCTTTTACTTGATTTTGAGAGTTGATCGACATTGTTAGCTTTTAATAATAGCTGAATTTGAAGGATTCAATATTGTGTGCAATATTATTTGTCATTGTTTCAGTGTTTTGCTTGCTTTCTTCATCTTTATTCAACAAGTCGGGTTGTCTTGTTTAAAAATGTTTGTTCGCAAAGTGAAATATTAGTCATGGGGTGTGTGGATTTTGATAAGCAGCAGTTTAACTATTTTGGCAAGCTAAATCCTTCTGATTGACCTGTTTTTAGTGTACAGATAGTTGGATATAAAAATAAAATGCTAAAATCCTAGCCTACTGTATCTGTTTGATCAGATTGATACTTATATTATCTGGTACCATCCGCTTATTTTTTGAGTTGCAAGATAAATTTTACAAAGTTTCTATTATGGTAATTGAGATATTTTTCTCAGTGTAAAGTTAAATACCTTATTTTGATGGAATACCTAATAAACATCTACTATTGGTATTGTTGGCATTTTCTTATTAAATTTAGGTTGCCTACTTAACCTTTTTGTCATATTTGCAACATATCGTTTGTTGCAAGTTTTTTTTTAGAGGAGAAAGCCTGCATGTAACAATTAAGTTATTCTCACGCTCTCCTCAAAAGTAATACTAACTCCCTCTAAACATCAACGCACAACGTATCCCATTAAATATCATTGTTCACTTCAATAAACAAATATAAGAAAACAAGAAAAGTAGATGATGTCATACTACTAATTAATAGATGATGTCACATATTAAACATAAAAAATATGTCCCAAGATGATTAAATATAAATAGATGATGTCACGGATTAAACAAAAATAAATAATGACACAGATTAAACATAAAAATAAAAATATATTTCAAGCACTAATTAATTTTTTTCTTCAACATAGATAAACTATCCTTTGGAATATAACTAAGTTTATTAAATATTCCCAAACTTTTTGAGATTTTAATTGAAAAAAAAATAAAAAACAAAAAGAATATTAATATTATAATTTGGAGAATTTAATAGAAAAATTTAAAATTAGAAAGATAATAAATCATACTTATCTGAATTGAGAAGAAACTTCTAATTTCTCTTATAGAAGAAGAAATCGAACAAACTGCACTGGAAGAAGTCAACGTGAAAAGAAATAGGAAAAGATAAAGTACGTGAAAAAAAAAAAAAAAAAAGCGAGAGACAGTTGGAACGAGAATAATTTTGGATAAGAATTCTAAATACTCCAAAAACACCACAATTTGCAATTTGGAATATTTTAAAAAACACTTCAAAATACATATTTAATTATTTTAAAATATTCACAAGTATTTTTTGAAACACCTCATGACACAACCCTTCAAAACACCTTAAAACACTTTATAAGGTATCTCCCAAGCATACCCTTCAAGATTTGGATCCTAATTGAAATAGGATCCAACTTCGCACATGAAAAGTTGAACGAAGAAGAAGATGATGGCGAATGAGGAAGAATCAAGTGATGATTGCTCGGCAAGTGATTGGGTGTTGGCGATCTTGAAGTCCAGCAGCAGTTGTTGCTGACTGATAGAGACAACTGGAAGGTAGTTGTAGTGGAAGGAGATTCGAGGTAGCTGCGAAGAGGAGGATCGGAAGGGACTAGGGAAGAGCGGCGAGATCGGATCCGAGTTGAGGAAGCTTGGAATGGCAATGGTGAGGTTTAGGAGATTTGCGAGAGGATGGAGGCTGTATCGGTGAGGCTCCGAGCTTGCGAGAGTGGATGGCACTTGCCCGCCATGAAGATGTTTTGGTGATGAGCTCGAAGCCTTTCTGAAGCTGCTAATGGAAGAAAGAGGCTTGGCGGCTTCGCGATTTAACCTGGGATGGTGCGAACAGGATCAATCTCGGTCTCGATCGGGCCGACGATGCCCACAGCTTGGGACGAGATCGAGGGAAGGGGAATCGAGGGCGGCGGTGGGGTGCTGCGGATCTGATGGTGGTGGCGGCGCTGTAGACCTCAGGAAAAAAGGTCAATCGTCCAGTCACGGTTAGTAGTCGGAGGAAGTGACAGTCATAGTCGGAGAAGTGACATAGTCATAGTCATAGTCGGCGATGTTGGATGATGTTGCCTTTGTTGATATCGACCGAGGGAGATCGACTGGGATGATGGTGGAAGATGATTTTGATTATTTTTTTTTTCAAATTTTTTTTTTATTGATTTTATATCTGATATTTTTTTGAAATTCTTTTTTTTTTTCCTCAAAAAAAAAAAAATAGATTAATGAACATGAAAATGGAGATGGATTTGCACTGTTATGCTGTGATACCAAATTTGCCCGTAGCATGGAAAATGAAGTAGATATGAAGTAGAGCTTTTATGGTGGGGGAGATTTGAAAATTTAGAGATTAAATTCGGAATTTGAAATGGAATTAGAATTTGATACGAGATCATAAAATTCAAACCTCACATCCAAACAATCACATAACCACTTTCACACGAATTAATCGAGAAGAGATTTAGAAAAAGTATATCCCATACTATCAATACTCTAAAAAGAATTCATACTTCATTTTTAAATCATGATCTCAAAGCAATTTATATAAAATAGTACATGCACCATGTGCAAAAAAAATAAGATCAAATATAAACAAAGCTCTAATCAAATCAAAACAAATATCAACTAAATCTCTAATCAATTATTGATATTTATCAAGATTTTTATTATCTCCGTCACTTGGATACATCTCAACCTTTTACAACTGAATATGCTTGAACTATGTAAATACCTAAGCTGAGCACATAAATATATTACTACCTCAGACTATCAAATGAAATAACACCAAAACTGGAACTAATGTCAGTGACCCAATAGTCTGTTAATTTGGGAGTTCCACCTAAAAAAATTTTGAGAAACAGCTTAGCACTCCCTAAAGATCTTTCAATGTAGCGTTGCCATTTTCGGAATGAATAACTTTGTTACATAGCACCTCCCTAGGAAATTTTTTTAATGTTATGGTACCATTTCAAAACATTTACTTGGACACATATCAAACAAAATAGCACCAAAAGTGAAACCAATATCACCCCAATGGGCCTAATAATTTGCATTTGAATATGGTATGCCTCCCTTGCAACTGTTCAATGTTCCTCAGGGTTCTATACAATACAGCAGGTGTTGGACCCATGAAGAAGGGAAAAAGCCGTATTATAGGTTTGCAAATATTTCAGGATACATTGGAGATATTAGTTACATAAATGTCAGGAGTTTTTTGGTTAAATATCAAGCAACACATACATAAACCAAACAAAGCTACTAAAAAACATGTTTTGGGATATAGTTACGTCGTCCAACTTGCATCAAGCCTATTAAACCACCACTTATGTGTATAATCGATGCTTCATCAGGTTGTGAAGTACTAGATATACAAAGGACCATAAAAATCAGTAACAGGCAAAACTATGACAATAACAAAGATACAATATCAGCTGTATCAATGTGAAACCAGTGTTCTCGGATACTAAAGCATATTTGCTTCAGCCCGATATTTTCACAAAATTCAAGAAAAAAGAAAAAGAAGAGATGAACGATGGAAGAAATCCCTCTGCCTACCTCGTCAACAACCCTGATCACCCCCAACATGCACATCTATTTGATAGAATCCTAACCTTCTCAAGTTACAGATCAATTGCAAAGCAAATCGAGATTCAAGGCAATAAATTGATGTGGCAGGTGCACACACATTAAGAAATAATAAAAATGTTCAATTCAATGAGTACTTTGAGGGTTTCTAGAAATCTAACATGAGATTACAGAAGACCAGGATTGAAACATAGAGGAAGGTGTTGTTCAGTTGCAAACTATCACTAATTAATCAATAAAAAACAACTTTTCAACTCTTTCAAATAAAAAAAAATGTTTGACAAATTTAAGACAGAACGTCCAGCACTGCTGATATAGTTGATCCTGATTACCAGAAAGCATTTATTGTTATTAATTTTGACCCTTACTATAATAAATACCACTAATTATATAAGCTTTTAAAATATATCAAGGCATTAACCAGCCAAAAAAGATACGGTTTCATAAGCTAATAACTAAAACCCCAAATTCTGGCTGCTATATTGGTCAACAGCTCAGGTTTGAACTGATAGGTCACTGATATTCCCCAAAAAAAAAAAAAAAAAAAAAAAAAAAAAAAGTGGGTATTTACTGGTTTGTCCCTCAAATCTTTATATATTATGATTTTGCCCCCCAAATCTTCATATTTAGAATTTTGCCCCCCAAATCTCATAAGTTACAACAATTTTGCCCCTCTCTCTAACACAGTTAAATATTTGACCATTTTACCCCTCTTTTCTTCTTCTATTTTCCTCCTCTCTTCTTCTTCTCTCTTCCTCCTCTTTTCTTCTTCTCTCTTCCTCCTCTCTTCTCCTTTTCTTCATTATTTCTCCTCTCTTCTTTCTTCTCTCTTCTTTCAATATTTAACTGTGTTAGGGAAGAGAGAAGAAGAGAGGAGAAATAATGAAGTAAGGAGAAGAGAGGAGGAAGAGAGAAGAAGAAGAGAGGAGGAAAATAAAAGAGGAAAAGAGGGGGTAAAATGGTCAAATATTTAACTGTGTTAGAGAAGGGGGCAAAATTGTTGTAACTTATGAGATTTGGGGGGCAAAATTCTAAATATGAAGATTTGGGGGGCAAAATCATAATATATAAAGATTTGAGGGACAAACCAGTAAATAACCCAAAAAAAAAATCTAAAAAGATATATCAACATGCCGATATCCAAAACACAGATGTCATGCCCCTAGTTTCAGTTTGTTTTATCTCAGTTCTCACTTCTTTTTATTTATATTATTCATCATATGTACCAGCTTGCTCAAGTATGTCTCCAAATCTATCAGTTTACATTCCAGATTTTTAACTTTTCTCGTGCCAAATGCATCATACTTATCCAAACAGATCTACTTAGATACACTTACAGACACACATTAGTTTATTGGGTGCGTCCAATTATCTTTTCAAAACATCTTGTTATAGAACTGTGTATGTGGCAATGCTACTCTGTTGTATGCTGTTTGCCCTTAGTTGCATGCTCAATTGATATCTTAAAACCTGAGAATCAAATCATGTCCAGCTTTTCTGATTTAATCTTGATGGTAACTTGAGGACTTCAAGCCAAAACCTTACATTAAAGAAATTCCATTAAATTAAGAACACAGCTCAGCATTAATTTCAGAACTAGGGGATCAACTCCTAACCCTTTCTCCCCTTCATCTAGTGGAGTTGTAGAAGCAATGACTGTTACCCTGAGCAGGAGCTTCCTAGACAGTCACCCCACATAGGACTACTCCAATCTGAACACGCTTAACTATTAGTTATTATTAAACTACATATTCCTCCCACAAGAAAGTTATCTATTAATATAAGTTCATGGAAATTATCATAAACTACACTTTTTGTTGTTTCACAACTAAATTGGGACTATTCTTAGATGGCGGTCACAACTCCTCGTTTGAGGATTTGGTTTATTTACCAGAATAACACTAACATATTGAACTTCACCAGGTGCTACGGAAACCTAGAGGCCCCCTTGGATTCAAAAGGCTACATCCTTGTTTAGCATGATACTTTGTTCCATGTAACACTTAGTTCCATGTGGTTTCGTGACATTTCTCACAGGTTTTGATTCCATTTTATAATGTCCGAGCAGGAGCTTTTTTATAACACTTGAGGAGGAGTTTCTCAAGAGATCACCCACACTAGGACAACTCTCATTTGCTCACACTTACTATTAGTTTTTATCTACAAATTTTCTCCCTTCAAATTATTTTTTTCTCTATACTATTTTTTTGTCCCATATATCTGATGTGAAAATATTGTGAAAATATTCTTATAGTGAGTGTTAGAATGACGACCTTATCAGGAGCTACGAGGGGCGACGGCAACAACCTTACTGAAACAAGGGCAATGGTGGTGCACCTATTCAATAGTGCCACAAGCAACATGATGTATTTACATTCTTTTTTTGCTTTTTTATCCTTTGTCTTGGGCGATGATGCCTAAGCCTAATCAAGTGGCCTACATGCAAAATGCCTAGGAGGTCACTTCAATAGCCTTTTGAAACATTGGTTATCAGTAATATTAGATGCACCATCTCGATATTATCTAAAATATCAAACATAAGCAATACTGACAATCTCTATGGTTATAGAGATTATCGTAGTGTATACCTTACTATTGATGTGATGTGATACATATCGGTATCGGGCAATATTTCCAAAAATGAATGTGAGGATTAATGACCTTAAGCATCTTACACAAAGTATAACATCTTTTACTTTTTGATAGACATATCCAAAACAATCTCCTTTATTGTGAAACAAGCTGTCATACCCAAAGCCACGATCTAAAAAATATCTACAAATTGGAAAATGGAACATGGAGGTAACAGTTCAGTTCCTATGTAAGTAATTAAACTTGAGAACAGGTAAGAAGTAAATAGGTTTGTGCAAATCAACAAGTGCAGTCATTTCAGTTAAAGATCAACTGGCATGTAATATTCGAATACCAATAATCATTAAGTTAATCATAATCATCCACGCATTGAGAATGAACCAGTAAGGAAATATTAGGAACTCAATAAGGCAGTTTAAAGCAGCATGTGAAGTTAATAACCAATATTCAAAGCAATGGTTACATATTACATTGTTAAACTTCAGAACTCAGAACACAATTTTAACTACCAATATTTTAACAACAGTGAACAGTATTAGCACTAAATGCAACAATTATCAACCTCCAATATACTTAACGAGAGAAAATTGCATGAACACAAATACATGTATTGATACTGATAAAATGAAATCACCTCTCCTTCCATCAGTTCCTTCCTAGGGGGAGCGACCTGCACATAAATGTCTCCTTAATCTCTGCCTTCTTAGATGACGTGAAGATCGAAGCATAGACCTCCTTTGTCGCATTCGCAGGGGCCATATCCGCGGCCCTAAACCTCTTCCCACCCCCCTCCTTCCTCCCATCCTCCAAAACCCCAACCTTCTCGTCACTCAAATGCTTCTTACCCTTCCTCTCCTTCACCTTCCCCCTCTCTTCCTCCATCCTATCCCTCAACGCCAACACTTCCTTCTCGCTCCCATTAATGACAATCTTATCCCTCTCCTCAAACCGCTCATGACACACCAGACAAGCCTCGCTCTTCACCTCCTTAGACGCCTTGGCGCTCAGAACATGCCCGCACTTCCTTATGGCAAAAAACCCGTACTTGCCGTTGAACTCCAAGCCAGTGACCGGGCACTCGAAGTTGGGGATCTTCACCTCAATCATATCCTTCAGCCCTCTAATGTGCCTAAACTCCTTGGGCAGCCTCTTCTGAATCAGCGCCTGCACCAGGGCTTCTTTATTGAATAGATTCCCCAACTTATCCACGACGATTGGGTCGGCCAAGGGCTCAGAGGAGAGGGCGCACGTGGTCCATTTCGAGAGGCGGGTCTCGTTGGGATCGACCTTGTCGGGCTTTTTGGTGGAGTACATGTTGAGGTAGCAGTCGCGGGACTCGGCGCCGGTGGCCCCGCCGTCGCCGCCACCGCCGGGGAGGCGGATGCGGAGGATGAGGGTGGAGAGGGAGGGGACAGAGGGGAGGGAGGATGGCGAGAGGGGGCGGCCATTGAGGGTGAAGTATAGGGAGGGGATTAGGGTTTGCAGGGGTTGGGGGAGGTAGAGGAACTTAAGGTGGTCGAGGGCGAGAGAGGGAGTTAGGGTTAGGGATTTCGTCGGGAGGTTGAGATCGGGAGATTTGATGAAAATTTGGACGGATTTGGGCGATGGCGATTCCATGGCTCGGCCCGGGGTTAAGGTTAGGTTTCTCTTTTTTTTTTTTTGGGTTTTTTTCTTTCCCTCGGTAGACCGACATTGCCGACAAACCCTGAGAAGCATATAAAGGAGAAGCCCGACGTTATTGGATCCAAATTGCGGGTAACGGGTCGATTCAGGTCGGATCCATTTTAAAGAACAAAATAAGATAGGGGTATTTACAGATTTGTCCCTTAAATCTTTATAAATTATAATTTAGTCCCCCATATCTTCATATTTAAGATTTAGGCCCTCAAATCTTTTAAGTTACTACAATTTAGTCTCTCTGTTTATATTTTGGTCTGATTTTTCCATTTTACCTCTGATTTTCTTCACTTAATTCCTCCTTCCCTCTTTCCCCTCTCTTCTTAGTTCTTATTAGGTTCCCCTTTTTCTTCTCTTCTCTCTTTATTCATTTATTGGGTTTTCTATCTCTATATCGAGACAAATGTATTATTCTCCACTAAATGTATTAAACCTAGAAATGAATTTATTCAATATAGAGAGGGAGAACCCAATAAATAAATTTATATTGAAACTTAAAGATTTAATGCTTTTAGTGGAGAATAATACATTTGGTTTCAATATAGAGAGGGAGAACCCAATAAATGAATAGAGAGATAAGAGAAGAAGAAGAGGGAACCCAATAAGAACTAAGAAGAGAAGGAAAAGAGAGAAGGAGGAATTAAGTGAAATAAATCAGGGATAAAACGGAAAAATTGGACTAAAATATAAACTAGGGATTAAATTGTAATAACTTAAAGGATTTGGGAGACTAAATCCTAAATATGAAGATTTGGAAAACTAAATTATAATTTATAAAGATGTAAGGGACAAATCTGTAAATATCCCAATAAGATAACCAAAGTCTAATTTGGTCCTTTTTTGAAGATTGAAGTGCGAACTGTTGAGGCTTACTCTATCACAGGAGAGAAATGTGTCTTTTTATAGGTCCTGTGTAAGTTTTTGTTAGAGAAATTCCAAATGCATCCACCAATTTTCAAACTATCCTAACATTCTAATTACATGTGCCATAAAATTTCAAAAATAATGGTTTTTTTAAAAATATAATCCACTATTATTCCAAAGTTATACTAATTTTTTATTTTCTCTTTACTTTTCCTCGCTTTTCTTACTGTCACTACTCCCCACTGACCATATCATTGCCCCTCCGTAACAATCCAACCCGCTAATACTTCCTCACCAGGAGTCCAACGTTACTAATGGCCTCCTCCTTAGCGGCCCAATCTCCCTCACCCCCCTCAAAATCCAAACTCATCTCAAAAATCTTCTAAAATTGTAATTCTCTTTACTACTTCTAGTTTGATTTTTGAATTACATTTATTTTTTATTATTAAGAATTATTAGGATTTGAATTCTTTTTATTTTTGGAATATTGAGAATTATTAGGGTTTTATTTTGAGAGAGATAAAGAAAGAAACACGATAGAAAAAAGAGAAAAAGTAAACTTGTAATAAAATTGAAGTAGATGAGGACAAATTCGTCTACAGATTACAAAGGCAAATTAAAACTAAATTGAATTTTTCAGGAGGAGTATGTAGAAAATTGATGGGTACATTTATATAGTGGAGTGTGGCAAAATTATTGTTATTCTATTGAAGACTTTATCATATACAAATCGAATATGTTACCGATATTGGTTGCACATACTCGCATACCGTATATCGAAGTCGGAGCGTAACACCTAAATAATCAATGGTACATTAAAAACTAATAAATAACTATACCATCAAGAAATAAATTATCAAAGTGCCAAAATCATATATCAACAACAAAAAATATTTAGGGAAACCGATAACAACATTATATAGATCAATTAAGCACAACTGGAAATAAAACCCATACCGGATAAAGATCAAGAGTTTGTCTTCTCATCAAGGACCGAAAACGAATTAATTACTCATGCTAGATATATTTATCAAATAAAAAGATAAAAGAAATATTTATTATCAAACTATTTAAGAACACAAGAATAATTGACCTCCAAATCTCTTTAAAAATGAAGAAAATAACTATCAAAAACCCTATATCTATCTTTAGTAGATACAATTGGTGTTTATAATCCCATAGGGTTTGGTTACCAAACTCTAATGTTTTTTTGCCACATGTAAACTTTTTTTTTCTCTTTAAAAACTGGCGTATCAACATGTCATCCTCATCCATTGTTGATATCAGCTTTGACAGCCGCTTCGGTAGTGGCTCTTTGTTACTCTGCACTGTCTCAGTTTCCATATGGCTATCGACTATTTTCAGATGGCTGCCGACAATCATCTGCCACACATGTATCAGTAACTTTGGTGCGTGCATTCCATCTCCATTTTCTTTCTTTCAAAATCCTGCAAAAAGATAATAAAACACTAGTATAACTCAATAAAAATTTTAAGAGAGGAATTAGACTAATATGCATAAAAAGATGGTTAATTTTACATGTTTTAGCTCAAAATCGGATTACGAGTGTATGAAATATATTTTTCCCTCCAATCACACCTCCAACTTAAGTTATGTGAGTCGCTAGAAAAATTGTCAAACTAAGAAGAGAAAAGTGCCCCTAGCTAAAAAAAAAAAAAGGAAATAAATTCTAACTTACTTTCAATCGAATCACGGTTGCATTAACAATAAGCCTTTTACCCTATGTTGCCCTAATGGATGAATATTGTTTTATGAGAATTTTCAGTGATATTACCCACAAACGTCGAGAAATGATGGTTTAAGGAAAAAAAAATAAAGTGAAAATAAGGATAAATGAAAAATAAAGAAAATATGGAAGTCTAAAAGAAAACAACTCTACAAAATTTTTATATATCCTTCCTGTTATTTCAAGTTCAACCAATCATATGTCCATGCATTTTTCAACATTTCAATATTAAAGTTTTACTCTACATTGGGTATCCTTAAAATTTTATCATGATACTTAGATCTTACTGTGATTATTCTCAACTCTAGACTGTCTATACCTATGCACCCTTATAATCATGTAATGGGTCAAATCAACTTCAAACTTTAGTGAAATCTTTGGAGCCTCTTCATCTATTTTTTTTTTTATCTTCTCTCTCTCTCTCTCTCTCTCTCTCTCTCTCTCTCTCTCTCTCTCTCTATATATATATATATATATATATATATATATAATTTATCATTCATTTGAACATTTATGCTTCTCAAGTCACAAATATCCGGTTACTAAGTTGATATTTATATTATTAGTCAACTAAGTATCATAATTTGAACACGAATGTTTCCTGAGGCATACGCACCCAACTACTTGATACTCACTTTTTTTTTATTCCTTTATTTTAAAGGATCATTGCCTTAATATCGCCTTAATATCATGCTCGACTTTTTTTTAGATAATAAGAGTTTCGACATTGTTCTCACATCCTAGGTAGCTTTGATGACTTATTTGAGATGCATATTTGTTTCTAATCTCAAATATCAGAATATCTCATTATTATATCTAAGA
>JAYEPQ010000011.1:22057016-22322016 GCA_036321105.1 Dracaena cambodiana
ATGCTTATATGTGACAAAAGGCTATGATGCTTTGAATCTCGACATCAGGCACACAACACCTGATGATCTGATCTGAGCAATATTTTAATAAATAGGATTCATCATAAAAAAAAAATCAAGGTACCTTATGTAGAAACTTATGCTTATCTTGTGAATTTTAGTACTGCAACATTTCTCCTACAATCAAAATGTTAATTATATTAGCAAATCAGGGAGAGGATTGGATAGAAAATAACTACTCGAATCTCTGTTTGGTAATTCATTTGTTTCAAAGTTAGGTGGATAAGATGGTTGGCAACCATATTTTTTACTCTATTTTTATCTCGAATTTTAAGATTAAATTCCTGTAGTAAAAGTATGAATCTGATGAGGCATGATTTGACATCCTTCTTTACAAGGAAGTATTTAAACGTTGAATGATCTTAACAACAATAAAGAGCCCAAGATATAAGAATGAAATTTATCAAAAGCAAGCACTATTGCCAGAAGCTCTTTCTCTGTGGATGTACAGTTCAATAGTGCATTGTTCATAGTCTTGCTAACAATATACTACATATGGCTTCCTATCCCTTTGCTACCCATGCATTGTGACTGCGATCAAAGTTGTACACACCCAAATGTAAGATATCGGCAAGTAATACAAAGGTAGTAAATCCAATATTGTTCTTTCGAGAATCTTCAATTTATTATATGTGACAATAATTAATATGGATTATGAAAGAAAAGATTGAATTTTTTATTTATTAACTAAGATCGATTTATTATTAATTAATTAACTAGAGAATATTGTCAGTTAGATAGGTTAATGCTCCATTGATTAATTCACTGGATATATTTATGCTTAATTATCTTATTTGTGTAAATCACATAGTCTCATACAACTGGAAAATATATCATTGAAGCACATAAATAATAAAGTCATAAACTTGCTATTTTGGCTTTTTTTTCCTCAATTAATCCTATATGTGTTTTTAGTTGATCTAAGTATGACATATGAATAATAAAAATAATCGTTCAAAGTCTAAATATATACTATCCCTAAAGAGTCTATAGTGGGTATGATTAGGTGTTAAAAGTGTCATATTTTATATCCATTTTATGTACTCTTAATCCAATTTTATTGATTAATATGAGAAACTAATGATAAATAATTTTTATTGATCAAACTTTTTATTTTAATATTTTGCTAGTATTCTATGATCTTTTTACAGGGTTTTGAAGGAAGGAAATCGAACAAAAAGTATATCCATAAGCATATCAATCCAAAATATCAATTTTCAAGTCTAGCTGCTGACAATTATTTGAGATGGCTATCGACAGCCAACCAAATTTGAAGATTATAAACGTACCCAATAGCTGCTATCGAAATCGCTATTGAAGCAGCAGCTTCGCAGCCAGTCGACAGAACACATAGTTATAAAGAGTTTTAAAGAGAAAAAAGTTTCCTTATAAATAAAATTCTTCTATTAGGATTTCGAGAGGATATATATACATAACATTCTCCAGAATTTGGAACAATAGTAATTACCAATAATTAGAGAGAGTTTTAGAGATTTATAGAGAATTTTGAGAGTTTAGTTTTTGTACTTTTTTATAGTTACTAATAAAAGAATTTATTTGATTATTCAATGGCTATGAAAAGTATGAGTGGCTAAATTTCTTGATTGGCTTGAAATTTTATTCTTTTATGCTTAATTGTTTTATATTATTTATGATTTTTAGCTCTCTACTATCTTGTTAAGCACCACATATGATTTTGAGTGATTTATAGTTTGATGATATATTCGTTATTTAATTTTTGATATACCATAGACTCGTTAGACATGGTGTATATTTAAACTTTAAATGATTATTTTAAAATTCATATAGGATTATTCAAAGAAAAATCAACTAATTATCCAAATTACAACTTTATTTATTTTTGTGCTTCAATAATTAACTCTGTCAGTGCTGTGCTTAAAGTTTTATTTTTTCATAGCATGTCCCAAACTAGAATAAAGAAGGAGGGTTGTAATAGGCCTGTGATAGCCAGCATAAAATATTATCACATATTATGATATGAGCCAAAAAAATAAATTTCGTTGGGGCGTTCTCTACTAAGTGATGCACTACATTAGAGCCCAAGTGTAGTAAAAAATGTGTGAAGGTCGCTAAGTTATCGTCCAGAAGCAATGTGCCACATTGGAGTCTGGATGTGATATCAAATATAAGAGCGTTCCCACATTTTAACAAGCAGATGAGAGTAAAGAAGTTAGCTCATGAATATAGGATTCGATTAGGCTCGAGAAATATATGTTTCCTTACAGGTAGATTAGCAGAGTTAGCTGATTATATGAATAGGAGAAGGTTAATATTGTGTGTGTGTGTGTGCAAGAGACGAAATTGGTATGTGAGAAAGTTAAAGTTATAGAGCATCAGAGTTATAAACTTTAGTGTAGGGCAAAGATAGAAATCTTAATAGGGGAGGTATGATCATAGATAAACAATTACTTGGGGATATAGTGGATATTAGGAGAAATGGTGATAAAATTTTATTAGTTAAGTTTATTTTAGATAGGGAGATTTTTAATGTCATTAGTGTCTATACACCATAAATAGGATTTGATGAATCTATTAAACGTCAATTTTGGAAGGTTTTAGATGAGATAGTATAGGAAACACCCGCTAGTAAAAAACTTCTTATTGGTAGTGATCTCAATGAGTGTGTAAGAACTAGTCATAATGGATTTGATAATGTACATGGAGGATTTGGTTTTGGAGAAAAAAATAAAGCATGTAACTCAATTTTAGATTTTTGTTAGGTCATATGATTTGATTCTAGTGAATACTTGGTTTAAAAAAATAGTTCGTTGCTTAATTACTTTTAAAAGTAGAATATGAGCCAAATAGATTTATTTTTAACTAGGAGGGTAGATAAAAATAGTTGCATCGATTGTAAGGTAGTATCAGGAGAGAGTGTAGTAATCAACATTGGCTCTTAGTCTTAAATATTCAGATTAAGAGTAAAAAGATAAGGTATAAATTAAATCTAAAAATTAAGTGGTGGCGATTAGGAAGTAATCAAAAAGTTTTTGTAAATAGAATAATACAGGAAGCAGATTAAAAAGACCCTGATGATCTCGATATAACATGAAATAAAATGGCTAGCTACATTAGGATGGTAGCTAAAAATATATTTGGTGAGTCGAGTGATTACGCTTGAAAAGTGTAATTGTTTTCGTTTATTTTATACACGCATAATCCAATTTTGATGATTCATAGAAGAAAATAGTGATAAATTATTTATTAATCAAATTCTTCAATTGAGTATTTTATTTTTTTAATCTAGTGTTTTATAATATTTTTGAAGGGTTTTGGATGCAAGGAAACGAAGCGAGCGTGCACGAATGAGCGAAAGATCTATACTAAATTCACCAAAGGACTATTGAAGCTGCTGTTGCAACCATTGTCGACAACCCCACTATGCTTCTGACTATAAATTTTACCCGAGAAGAGTTGTCGAAGTAGCCTATGAAGTGGCTGTCGACAGTGCAATGAACCATCAACTTCAAGGCCCAATTTCATATAGATACAGTCAGAACTGGAAAAATTTGTATAAGGAGTAGTAGAGCTCTAAATTCTCTTTCCAATAATTGTAAGATCAGTTCATCAAAGTTCAAACGCAAAATTTATAACCATTTTGCTGAAGCACTATGCAGCATAATAGAAAATTAAATGATTTTGCACCCGTTTTGTACTTGTTTCCTACTCATCTTTGGACTTGTTTGTACTCGGTTTTGGACTCTAGTCTTAACCATTAAGATCTATTAGTTGTGAATCTAAACGGTAGGATTGTTTAGGGTTTTTCTTAGGAGTTTATAGACTCTATAAATAGGAGAGGTTGTGTCTCCCTATAAAAAATAATATGTATCTCCTTTTTTTTTCTTTGAATAAAAATTACTTTTTTTCATGATAATTAGCTAAATTTTTAGTGAAATGTGGAAGAGAATTCTCTAGTTCTTCAATAATAGTTTGTCTATATTTTTACATTTTGATTTTTAGATTCTTATTATTTTACATGGTTAATTAATTATAGTTTTGCATGTATTTGAAATATTCTATCTTTTAGAACATGATTTGTATTTTCTTTTATAGATTCATATCATGATTCTAGATATAGTTTATTAATTGGGTGCATGGAATTATAATAATATGATTATAAAATAAAAAGATCTAATTTATTTCTTATTTCTTATCTAATATTTGATTGATTATAATATTTGTGTATACTTGAAATAGTTTATCTTTTGGAATATGATTCGTATTTTCTTTAAATATGGATTCGGATCATAATTTTGGATATAAATTATTAGTGGATATACAGGGTTATGATAATTTATATATGGATCAAGGAGATGATTTATAATGTTTGGACAACCAAAGTTGAGAACTAGAGATGAATCTGACGCCTTAACCACTTTTCTTATTAATTTTCATACTTTTAAATAATTACTACTTTCCTTACTCTTATTCCATAAAGTCATGTGCTTTCAACACTAAATTGTCCCTTTGGATTCGACATCAGATTTACCGAAACTATATTACTTATCGATCTCATGCATTTAGGAGTGTGATTTAAATTCGATCATCGAGGGTGGTGCTCCACCATATAAGGACATATCATGGTGGAATGAAGATGTAAAAAATTGCTATTAAGATTAAGCAGAACTTTTACAGAGATTTGATGAAGAACAATAATGGAATAAGTTTTGAAAGGTATAAACTAGCCTAAAAGAAGACTACGAAAGCTATTTAGAATGTAAAAACTAAATTATACAAATAAGTGTATGAAAAGTTGCACAATAAAGAGGTAGAAAATGATATATATAGAATTGTTCAGATAAGAGAGAGAATATCTAGAGACTTATGAACTGTAAAGTGTATTAAAAATGAGAATCAGAAGGTTCTAATTCGAGATGAAAAGATTAAAGAAAGATGGAGAGATTATTTTAACATATTGTACAATGATAGTTTTATTTAAGATTTAGAAGACCTTACTATTCAATATGAGGTTATGAATCGTAGTTTTATATACAAAATTAAAAAATCTGAAGTAAAAGAGGCTTTAAAAGATGATAAAATCAAGAAAAATTATTGGTCCAGGTGAGATTTCCTATTGAGATATAGAGATATTTAAAAGATATGAGCGTGAGGTGGCTGACAGACCTCTTTAAAAAGATTTGGTGAACCAAAAAGATGCCAAATAAATGGAGAAAGAGTACCTCAGTATCTTTATATATGAGCAAGGGTGATATTCAGAGTTATTCTAAGTACCATAGAATAAAACTCATGCATCATATAATGAAGCTTTAGTAAAAGGTAATTGAATATATATTAAGACAGATTGTTAAAATATCAGAGAATTAGTTTGGATTCATACTAGGGCGATCGATGACATAAGCTATTCATTTACTTTATCAATTTACAGAGCGAGTCCGAGAAAGAAATAGAGATTTGCATATGATTTTTATTGATTTAGAAAAAGCCTATGATAAAATACTACGAGCGGTGTTTTGGTAGACAATGATAAAGAAAAGAGCCTCTATCAAATATATTGTTATAATTAAAGACATGTATGATAGAGTAGTGGCTAATGTCAAATCTTATGGTGGTCTAACAAGTAATTTTTTAATCATAATTAAATTGCATCAATGATCTATATTGAGTCCGTTCTTATTTGTTGTAGTGATAGATGAGCTTACTAGAGCTATCCAGGATGAGAAACCTTGGTGTATGCTATTTGCTGATGATATTATCTTAGTTAACGAGACAAGAGCAGGAGTGAATACCAAATTAGAGTTATGGAGGCAAACATTAGAATCTAGAGGTTTTAGATGGAGTAGGCCCAAAACAAAGTATATAGAGTATAAATTTGCAAACGACAGATTTAAGGCTATAGTGTTGTGACGTTGGACTTATAAAAGATAGAAATGAGAAGTTATTTTTGGTATTTGGATTCTATTGATCAAAATGATGGAGAGATCGATAGTGTTATTAACCATAAGATCCAAACTGGCTATTTGAAATGGAAGAGTACAACGAGAGTTTATATGACAATAACATTCCATTGAGACTGAAGAAATTTTTTTATAGAACTGCTATTAGGCTAGCTTTTTTATATGGCACGAAAAGCTGGACTTTAAAGAAATGTCGTACAGAAGATAAGTGTAACAAAAATATTAGATATGTGGCAACACTAAGAGAGATATGTGAGAAATGAAGATATAAAAGCTAAGATAGGTATAGCAACTATTAAAAAGAAGATACGGAAAATCACTTACGATGATTTGATCATGTGTAACGTAGACTTACAAATGTATTAGTTTGATGAGAATTTATCAACATAGGACAAGTTAAAAAGTAAAAGGAAGACCGAAGAAAATATGGATGGAGATGATATGAAATGATATGGATTCTAGAGGTTTAAATGAGAACATATTACTTGATATGAATGAATAGAGAAAGATTACTAGTGTGATCAATCCAGCGTGATTCTCTTTTGGTTCATGTAGTCTATCCCAAATACTTTGAATAAAAGGCTTAGTTGTTGTTGCTGTTTGTTGGCAGTGAAAATTTATAAGTAAATAGGATTTTCCACAACAGAACGCGGAGCTAACTCTATAGCTCCGCGTACTGGCTATTTTAGCCTTGCATTTGAGTAAAATGCAGAGCTATTCAATAACTCCGCGTTCTGCTTCTTTAGCTCCGCATTTCGGCGAGATTATCTCCGTGTGAGCAGATAACCAGAATCTTAAAATTGATTGAGATTATGATTTGGGCTTATCCAAACACCCAAATTAAGTCCGATCAGAACTCTAAATCTAAGTTTGATTGGAATCCTTGATGAGTACAAATTCTATTTAGATAAAAACTCTCATATCATCCTAAAACTATAAATACCCTCTTGAGGAAGCCTTGGAGGATCTTTTTCCGGAGAATCAGATTTTTCGAGCATCTTGGAGAATTCAAGTTACGCATAGAGCCTTGAATTCGTGAAGAGCAGAGATGAAAAGATCCAAAAGTCGCCCGCCATCTTCAAGAGAAGAGTTCGACGTCAGATCGTCCAAAGGAGCTACTTGATAGATCCCATCGCCACACAGATCCCACATCATATTGTAAAAGAGAGCGATATACATATAAATCCTCTCGTTTGTTCTATTTTTCTTTTGTTCACTTTCATTGTAAATCAAGTTAATTCAATGGAAGGAAAGCAACAAATTTCTGCTGCGAACAAACTGACGGCCACAATGGAAGACATCTCTTTCACTAGAGAAGAGATTGTGGTGCAATCTGACGTCGAGAGGATCGGATCCGACATAGATATGCTGGTCGTTGAAATCGACCAGCAGAAGTACGAGGACTACCTCTCCTCTGAATCAGGTAACTTGAACGAAACACGACATTATCATCGCGTACGCTCCAATACCCGAGCAATGGGTAAAAAGGTATCCACTGATGAACGGGGATCCTTGAAGACCGCGGCCATAGAACCGGTGTTTAGACAGGAAATCCTAGCAGAGGATGGCCTCTCTATTGCCGAAGAAGGTATGGAAACTGGATTGACCAATCCAACCCCGAAATAGAAATCGGAGAGCGAGACGAAAAGCCCTCAAAGCCCGCATCGAACGCGAGGCTAACTCTATAGAACGCGAGGCTATGGTCCCTCGCAAATTGGCTCGCGTTAATCGCGGGACCAGTCATTATCGCATTAAACGCGAAGTTGTAACTTGCATTGATCGTAAGGAAAAGCCAGCGTGCGATTCTCCACGCGCGGCTATTACTGAGCTTAGCGAGAAACGTGAAGCCAGTAAGATTTGCGTTAAACGCAAAATTTCTAACACTCGCGATAAACGTGAGGATAAAATCTCCTTAAAACCAGCGTGTGATTCTCCACGGTAGGCTATTAAGGGGCCTAGCGATAAACGTGAAGCCAGTACAACTTGCGAGAAATGCAAGATTTTTGACACTCGCGATAAACGCGAGGATAAAAATTCCTTAAAACCAGCGTGTAATTCTCTAGCGAGGCTATTACTGGGCCTAGCGATAAATGCGAAACCAGTACAACTTGCGAGAAACGCAAGATTTTTGACACTCGTGATAAACGAGAGGATAAAAATTCAATAAAGCCAGCGTGTGATCTCCACGCGAGGCTAATACTGAGCAAGCAATAAACGCGAAGCCAGTAGTACTTGTGAGAAAAGCAAGATTTTGACACTCGCGATAAATGCGAGGATAAAAATTCAATAAAGTCAGCGTGTGATTCTCCACGCGAGGCTAATACTGAGCTAAGCAATAAACGTGAAGTCAGTAGTACTTGCAAGAAACGCAAGATTTTTGACACTCGCAATAAATGCGAGGATAAAATTTCCTCACAGCCAGTGTGTGATTCTCCACACGAGGCTGATACTGAGCTTAGTGATAAACGCGAAGCCAGTAGTACTTGCGATAAACACAAGGTTCCCTAGCTCCGCGTAAATCGTGAAGACGATTGGCAAATTGTCGTTAATCGTAAAAATCGCGCTAGACGCGAAGTCGTGACTTGTGATAATCACAAGAGTATGCCATCATGCAAGAATTTTCTTCCACGCGGGGCTAAGATTCCAGAAAATAAAATTCTGAAGAGACGCCAAGCCAGCGTAAAACGCGAAGCTGGCGTAGCAAAACACAAAGCTATTCTTCAGGCCCACGACACAAAACGCGAAGCTAACTTTCAGCTCCGCATAGATCAACCTGAATACAAAATCAGGGCTGATCGTGATTCCAAGAAACTTCAACAGGCTACTGGACCCTCTAAACAGTTGAATGGGTCCCACAGCTCCATGATTAAAGTCACTGACCTCAGGGAGTACTTAACTAAAAAGAGAAGTATAGAACAAGTTCAATCTAAACCTGTCTGTCATTGCCAGCAGCTTATGATAGCGGTATCCGCTGTAATAGATAATTGTTGCTGCAACAAGAACAGGGTATCGGTGTTCGACCGATTAACTAAATCGGACAAGAACCCTGCTAAGAAAACAAAGGCTACTCCCCGAGAAGAATGGAGAATTATAACTTCCAACATGGTCGGCAAAGGTAAGAAGGTCATAGAGAGAAATGATAACTCAGAATCAAGTGATGAAGAACCCCATCACTTTACCTGACTTAAATCAGGAGCTGTCCCGCCTCGAAACTATAAGAAACTTGTAAAAGGTTCTTATGACGACGACAGCGATAACTTGGCTATAGCTTCACCTCGTTCCTCTGCATCATCTCGGCTACAAAAGTCAGCATCACATATGGCGGATAAATCTGACGACATCGATCAAAGATTTGAAGCCCAAGAAAAGATGATTCGGGAGCAACAAAAGACAATTGAAGATCTTAAAATGATGCTCTCGAAAGTGGTCGAAAATACTCAGAAGATTGTTGAGGATAACGCTAAGAAGGAAAAAGAAACCTCGTTCAATAAACTGAACGGGGAAGAAAAGGAAGAAAAAGCCCACTCAACACATGAGGACGAGGACAAATATTCTTTTCATGACCCACATGAAGAGAAAATTGAGAAATTGCAAAGTCAACTCGAAGCGCTAATGCACAAAAAGGAGTTGAAAGAATCGGGAGTCTCAAGACCATATCCGCCTGAATGGGATATGGTACCATACCCTCAGAAATATAAACCGCTCAAATTGGAGCCATATGACGGAAAAGGGTCTCCCGGTCAATATATTTACTACTTCTTGTCCCAAGCAGGACATTTGATGAGCAATGACCCAATAATGACCAAGATATTCGCAAGTACCTTGCGAGGGCCTGCCTTCACTTGGTTTATATAGCTGCCCACAGGTACTATTAATACCTGGTTTGATGTTGAGAAATTATTTCTCTCACGTTTTTTTGAGGATGATACCGAAATTACGGTTCATTCCCTCCTTGCAACTAAACAAGGGGAATAAGAAACAGTAAAAGACTTCATAGAAAGGTTCCGGGAGAAGTTCGTGCATTGCAAACACGGAATGGTCCAGGAAACTCTGGTAGAGACATGTCGACATAATCTTAAGACTAACGTGCTCTTAAAAATGGAGGCCGTAGAGTCTAAGACGTGGAGAGATTTGCTCAAGCAAGGAGAGCAAGCCGAGGACTTGATCCGTCGAGTTAAAGAGTCTCGTGGATCGAGAAATACCGGAAATAATAGGCCGTACACCCAAAATAATAATAAGAATAAAGGGAAAGCGGCAATGACATCAGAAGTCGCTCCACAAAAGACAAATCCTTCAAACTCGAAGTCCCAAAATCAGAAGGGTACGAGACAAAATAGGCCTCAGTAAGAGAGGACCTATACCTTCAAGATAGAGCAAACGCCTACACTCTTCCACCTGCTCCTGAGAAAGGAATGTTGAAACTCCCGGAGAATAGAAAATCAGAGGACGCTGGTAAAACCAATGACCCCAACTATTGTCTCTACCACAGGAATGTCGGACACCCTACTAGGGATTGTTGCCCTCTAAAGAACAGAATCCAAGCACTGATAGAAGTTGGAGTTCTGACACTAAAAGAGGAACAAAAGAAGGTCACTGCCAACATGGCAACCCTAATGGTTGGAACCCATGAGTTCCCCGCAGGGGTGACCCCAATACCAAAGGGGAAGCTGGTTACGACAAACCATGACCCTCACAATAAGGCTCAAGAAGGACTTGTCCCCGTAACAACTCAAAAGGGAAAAATCATGTGGGCCCACCTGATTTACTACAGGATGAATAGTAGACCACCGCAGGGGGTCAGAAGAAAAAGAGGAGTAGCAATACTATTTCCGCGAAAATAAAAGATGAATACATAATTGCAGGGGCATTAACAGACTCTGAAGAGGAGCCCGAAGCTATGGCCACTCATCAAGATGGGGCAGACCCTTCCGGCACTCGATCTGGAAAAACATATCTCAAGGACTACACCAGAGTAGACCCGAAAGATATATATACGGAACTCGCGAAACCTACAAAACAGAAAGGACTTCGCTTCCCGAAAAATCCTGGAAAAGATGAAGGAGTCAAAGACGCTACCTTCAAATTTGATATAATAGCTTAGCTGGCAAATATTCCAGTTCGAGTCACGCTTTACGAGTTGTTACAGTTGTCGAAATCAATTCACGAGGCATTGAGAGAGGCCTTGGCAGACTCTGAGTCATTCCTAACTCAGATTGTCGAGCCGGCCGATGAAGAACAGGACTCTTGCCCCCGCTGTCATCAAGTGAGGAGGCAGGTCCCACAAATTATCTTCTCTCCAGAAAACATGCAGGTAAGAAATATAAAGTACAACAGGCCTTTATATTTCACCGGGTATGTCGGATTCACGAAAGTCGATCGCATCCAGATTGATCCAGGATCTGTGCTAAGCGTCATTCCCAGAAGGTTGATGCAGCTATTGGGAATTTCTCCCCATCGCCTGATGCCAACCAATACTACAATATATGGGTTCAATTCCAATTATAGCTGTCCCCTTGAAAAGATCCGACTCCAGTGTCAAATCAAGGATTTGAGGATGGAGGTCACATGCTACGTCATTGACGCAGACACTTCCTATAACATCTTACTGGGACGGCCTTGGATCCACGTCTATATGATAATTCCGTCGACTCTCCACCAGTGTATGAAGTACTGTGATGAATAAGGAGAAGTCCGGACACTAGTTACAGATAGGCAACCATTTAAAGGGCTGGAAAACTACTTCATGGATGCTTTACTCTACAAGCCAGCCCATGAAGTCTCCGACAACAACCTCAACAAGCCTCAAAAGTTTGACGAGAGCGGCAACGAGGCGGATACGGAGTACGAGCCTCTCGAAGAGAACGATGGGGGTGATTATGAAATCAATCCTCACATAGATTTTAATTTGATTTTTGATAATAATGTAGCTGATGTAGTAGAGGATGAGTGGATTATCAATGAAAACATAAAGTTAGTCTACGAGCCTGCTGTAGCTACTGAATCTAAACCGTCTTGTACTTCCACCGAAGTGGATGGCCTGTCTGAACTGGAAGTTCGGCGGCATACCATTTGGCACTCAGGTCATCCCTCCTCTCTCAATCAAAAATAACTAAGGGACAAGGTCACTTCTTCGAAGTGCCTCCTCGACAGAGGTCCCAAAGGCCGATCATGTTCGGCAAAGTATTTACGTCACCTCGACAAAGACAAACCAGTGAAAGTGATGAACAATTATCACCTCAATTTCACTTATATGAACAGAAATCCCGGCAAATGATGGAGAAAATGGGTTATAATTTTACCCAGAAACTGGGGTTAAACTTTGGAAAAGGGCGATGGAGTCTCATACCCTCATTTAGACTTAGAGGAAAGAGCCCAGACTATTATCAAAAGACTCGCATGGGGTTGGGCTATGTATCTACTCCTCCCTCACCACCATGCCAATATGAGGAAAGATCTTCGTCCGATGAGGATTTAAACCCAATTGATCAAGACTCGGATCTAAGTACTGGCGCTTGGTTTCAATTCTTGACAGCCAATATGGTTTCAGCCGCACCAGAAAGCGACGAAGAACCAATTGATGTTCAAAATGATTCCTGGGCTAGGCATATGGGAACTCTTTGGGATGTCCGCTTTGAACAGCGTGACCCGCCCATAGAGGATAAGCTAGTACAGGTCAACATGGGAACGGACGAAAATCCGAAGCCCATCTTCATAAGCGATACGCTAACTCCCTTAGAAAAAGAGGAACTTATATCTTTTATCAAAGAGTATATAGACGTATTCGCATGAAGCTATGAAGACATGCCCGGGCTTGACCCTCAAATTGCCACGCACCGGTTAAATATTAAAGAAGATGACAAACCAGTTAAACAACAGCAAAGACATTTTTGACCGGAATTGATGGAGGCAATAGTTGTCGAGGTCAACAAGCTTATAAAATCGGGATTCATCCGTGAAGAGCAACATCCTGATTGGGTGGCTAACATAGTGCCGATTCGTAAGAAGAACGGCAAGAACCGAATATGCATCGACTTTCACGATTTAAACATCGCATGCCCTAAAGATGAATTTCTACTCCCAATCACCGATGTGATGATCGATAATACTTGCGGTTATGAGAGGATGTCCTTTATGGATGGCTTCTCAGGCTATAACTAGATTAAAATGTACCCAGATGATGAAAAGCACACGGCTTTCAGAACGCCGCTAGGGGTATACTGTTATATGGTGATGCCTTTCGGGTTGAAGAACGCCGATGCCACCTACCAACGTGCGATGAGCATCATATTCAAAGAGCACCTGCGCAAAATGGTGGAGTGCTATGTGGATAACTTAGCGGTCAAAAATAGGAACAAAGAAGATCATCTGCATGACTTAAGGATAGTCTTCGATTTTATGCGAAAACACCATCTGAAGATGAATCCCACTAAGTATTTTATGGGGGTGTCCAGCGGGAAATTCCTTAGGTTCATAATAACCTCAAAAGGAATTTTTCTTGACCCCGAAAAGGTGAAAGCGATTAGTGAAATGCCACCGCCCCGCAATCTTAAGGAATTAAGGGGGTTACAAGGAAAGTTAGCCTAATCCGGCGCTTCATCTCCAATCTATCAGGGCGATGCCAGCTGTTCTCTAGACTCATGAAAAAGGGGGTTTCTTTCGTATGGGATGAGGCATGTCAACAGGCGTTTGACGATCTCAAAGAATCCTTACCAAAACTCCTGTTCTTATGGCACCGGTCCCTGGACAGCCATTCCTTATATATGTAAGGGCCATTGATAATGCGTTAGGAGCATTACTTGCTCAGTATAATGAGCATGGCCATGAACACGTCCTCTATTACTTAAGCAGAACAATGATCGGGACCGAACAACGGTATACCCCGATTGAAAAAGAATGTTTAGCCCTAGTGTTCGCCGTTCAGAAAATGCGACACTATCTTTCAGGACAAACAATTCATGTTATATCACGGGTCAATCCCTTGAAAATCCTGATGACAAAACCAGGATCCTTAAATAGCCGATTAGCAAAATGGGCATTGCTACTATCGTCATATGATATACACTTCGTCCCTCAAAAATCCATGAAGGGACAGGCGATCGCCGATTTCCTAGCAGATCATCCAATCGGTCCAATTCCAAACAGACGTCAGAGGTCAACACAGTTAGTAAAGAACAACCATGGCAAATATTCTTTGATGGTGCTGCTAGACTATCTGCTGCTGGAGTGGGGGTTGTGCTAATATCCCCACATAAACATATATTACCTAACAGTTACTCATTAACAGAACCGTGCACGAATAATGTGGCGGAATACAACGCGCTCATTATCGGCTTAAAAATGACTCTGCAACTGGGGGTGAACTATCTAGAGGCATATGGAGACTCTAAGCTCATCGTCAACCAGATGACGGGTGAGTATGAAGTCAGACATGAAGCCCTCATCCCCTATCATCAGCTAGCCATTGAGCTAGCAGGATATTTTGAACAGTTTTATATCTATCATATATCTCGGAATGAGAATGTCTATGCAGATGCTCTTGCTGCACTAGCTGCAACATTGGCGATCCCACCAGGTGAAGCTAAAAGCATCACTATTGGTAGCAGAGAACTCCTCCACCCATACACTGTATTCCTAACCAAAGAGGTGTGCCAGACTGGCTTAATTCTGGAACCCCGTGATTGGCGATTTTCATTTATAGATTACGCCCTATATGGGATACTACCAGAGGATCTAAAGGAAGCTGCCTCGATAAAGAGGAAGGCCCCAAGATTTTACTTTGATCGTACACTTCAAATTTTATACAGGAAGTCAAATGATGGTCTGCTACTACGCTGCATATCAAAAGCAGAAGCAGATGAAGTGCTGAGAGAAACACATGGAGTGTGTGGAGCTCATCAGCCTGGTCCAAAACTTGGAGACCGCATAAGAAGGCTGGGATACTACTGACCGAAAATGATTACAGAGGCAATGGCATACGCTAAACAATGCCATGCATGCCAAGTACATGCCAATTTTATTCATCAGCCTCCAGAATACTTGCACAATACCGTTGCTAGTTGGCCATTTGAGGCATGGGGAATGGATATTGTGGGTCCCATAACTCCCCCGTCATCCAGAGGACATCGGTTTATCCTCGCAATAACTGATTATTTTTCAAAGTGGGCCGAAATCGTGTCCATGAGAGAGGTGAAAACAACAGATGTGATTAAGTTCATTAAGTATCATGTCATTTACCGTTTTAGCGTCCCCCGAAGAATCATTCATGATAATGTACCGCAATTCGTCAGCCATGGGTTCTCAAGATTCTGTGATAAGTTCAGAATCAAAGATATTGCTTCAACGCCATATAACCCCACGGAAAATGGATTGGCCGAAGTTTTCAACAAGACGATCATTAAACTCCTTCGGAAGTTCGTCTCTTCCAACAAACGAGACTGGGATGAAAAGCTGGGAGGGTGCTTGTGGGCTTATCGCACCACCATTCGCACCCCCAACAAAAGCTACCCCGTTCTCCTTGGTTTATGAAAGTGAGGCCGTCTTGCCTCTCGAAATCCAGATACCATCATTAAGAGTGGCCTTACCCACAAAGATGACGACAGAAGAACGCAATCAACAGAGATTGCGAGAACTAGAAGCGTTGGATGAAAAACGTCTCCGGGCTCAATAGCGAATCGAGTTGTATCAAGCCCGAGTTTCGCAAGCGTTCAATAAGAACGTTAAACCAAGGAACTTTAAACAAGGAGACTTGGTTTTGGCTATTAAAAGGCCAATGATTCTAACCCACAACACTAAGGGTAAATTTGAACCCAAGTGGGAAGGACCGTTTATTGTGGAGACGGTATATTCTAGTGGAGCCTATCGCTTAATGAACCAGAATGGTGATAGGATGATGATGCCGTTCAACGGTAAATTTCTGAGGAAATACTATGCCTAAAATAAGCCAGAATGATGATAGAGTAACTGTCACATCTGGTTCAGATCCCTAGGAGTATAATTATTCACCAGTTCAAGTTACGCACATGAGCACTTGGACTAGGCATGCGCAATTGGGCGCCTCTGCCGAAATCTGGTGATCCTGACCTGATCATCTTGGTATGTGCAGTTTAAGTTACGTATGAGAGCCTTGAACCGCCTCCAATCAAACTCTAGGCATGCGCAATTGGGCACCTCTGTCGAAATCTGATGATCCTGACCCGATCATCTTGGTATGTGCAGTTCAAGTTACGTATGAGAGCCTTGAACTGCCTCCAATCAAACTCTAGGCATGCGCAATTGAGTGCCTCTGCCGAAATCTGATGATCCTGACCCGATCATCTTGGTATGTGCAGTTCAAGTTACTCATGAGAGTCTTGAACCGCCTCCAATCAAACTCTAGGCATGCACAATTGGGCGCCTCTACCGAAATCTGATGATCCTGACCCGATCATCTTGGTATGTGTAGTTCAAGTTACGCATGAGAGTCTTGAACCGCCTCCAATCAAACTCTAGGCATGCGCAATTGGGCGCCTCTGCCGAAATCTGATGATCCTGACCCGATCATCTTGGTATGTGCAGTTCAAGTTACGTATGAGAGCCTTGAACCGCCTCCAATCAAACTCTAGGCATGTGCAACTGGGCACCTCTGTCGAATTCTGGTGATCCTGACTCGATCACCTCGGTATTAGCAGTCTAAGTTACGCAGATGAGCCCTGGACTGTTTTACCTAAACAAATGAACTATTTTGATGACAAGTTATTTGTTGTGCAAGTAAATTTTCTAGCCAACAGATAAAAGAATCAAAAGATTGCCTTTATTCATCAATCAAAAAGAATGAAGTTACAAAAGAATTCAAAGAATCAGTAAAGCTCTCTCTTCTATTATAAGTTCTTATTACAAAAAGAATAAAAAAATAGAATGAAAGAAAGTTATGGATCTCCCAGGAGCCTCAACTTATTCATCGTCTCGTCAATTACTCGACGGCGACCTCCTCCACGGAGTGTTGAGCCCGCCGGCATAAATCATCATCATTTATTGCCAGTTGCTGGGCCAACTGCTGACGAGATTCTTCAATAGTACGGCTCCTCATTATGCCTTCTTGTTCGAGCTAACCTTATTGAAGAATCAGCTCTTCCCGTTTCTTAACGGATTCCCCTAACTGAGACTCACTAGCTTCCAGAATAGCTCGAGCCTTAGCAATAGTCTCTCTGGCTCTAAGGATGGCGGCCTGACTCCCCTCAATCTCGAAGTCCACTATCTCTAACCCCCTGAGAATTGATTCTTGACTGGCTCGTAGTTCTACCAACTCCTGAGACCAAACTTCCTCTTGGCGCCTCAGTTCCTCTTGACGAGCCACTAACTCTGCCCGAAGCCGCGCCGACTCGATCTCAGTGATCGCTTCCACATCCGCTTGGCGAATCGTGTTTAACTTGTTCACCTGGTCTTCCAAAGTTTCCAGGCGGGCCCGGTAGGGAGCTGCTCGGTCACGTACCCCAATCCTTTCAATATTATCCAGATAGCTGGACAATATTTGACGTCCAAGATTAAAGAAATCTCTTCCATCCAGGATCATTCCAATACACCTCCTTAGTAGTTGCAAAAAGTCATTTACACTGTGGTTGAAGAATTCTTTGAGAGGGTCCACAGTGTCTGTGTTTAAAGCAAGCAGCGCTAAGGACGATGTCGCTGGGGGAGGAGTGGCGTCCGTTGGAGTCGAGGAAGAAGAAGCCCGTCCCTGTACCAGATTCATGACATGCGGGGCCAGTAAAGCCAATATGGACTTGGCAGAACTGGGAACCCGAGGAGAAGTATCACTGGTACAGATCATTCGAGTAGCACCACCAACAGGAGTAGATGATGGAGTATCTTCACCCGAAGCTCCTCCTGTGACAGAAGCGGCTGCGAACGAGAATTTCAAATTCTCTTCATCCCCTGTTGGCAGATGACTTGGAGCTGGAGGAGTCACCGGTGTCTCAACAACCACAATGGTAGAAGGCGTTAATACCGCTGGCTGAGGAGCAGAAGGCACACCAACAACCAATGGAAAAGTTTCTTCGAAGCAGACCGTTGGTGTTGGAGACGGCAGACTTGGGGATGGAGTAGCTTCTCTTGCTGCGACCGCAATGACAACTTCTGTTCTGTCATCACTCCCTACTTCATCAATGAGAGGAATCGATGAAGGAACTAAGCATGTGGCCGGCGTGAAGTAGTCTGCGTCAAACTTATTTACAGAACTACCCAAACCACCCACCGAGCCAGTTGTGCCAGAGTAATCCACCTTTTCCTCAGACTCCCCCTGGTAGTCGAATGCATCGGTGAGTGGGGTTGACCACCTGCATTTCAGAAAGCAAACAAAGAGTGTTACATATAATGATGAAATGAATAATGAACAGAAGATAGAATATAAAAACCATACCAGGAGATATAAGTCCAATTGTCGGACTTGAAGGAGGTGCTGTCGCTGTTTCCAGAAGCACACCGGTTTTGCTACCTAGATGTTGCGTCGCGGAGTGTTCGATAGATTCTGCAGTTGGGGGAGCTGGGATCTCAGTAGCACCTGGAGCTTCAGTAGGTCCACTCTCCTCTGCCGGCGCCGGAGGCAGAGATGGGGCCAGCAAATCTGAAGCAAACTTGACCGCAGCCTCTTGAGAGACTAAGAGGGTCCCCGGGGCTAATTTCTGCTTCTTCTTCGCCGGTCACCTCTTACAGATCCGCGGCGTTTAATGGCTGGACCCCGGGGGCGGGGAACCAAGTCTTAAGGGGCACCACCATCATCGCCGTCATCATCATTACCATTATCGTCATCCCCATCAGAGTTACCAAAGTCTGATGGATCGGCCGCCGCACCAAGAAATTCATCCATTCCTTTTACCCTCACTCTTTTGGCCCCTTTGCAGCTAGCGTAGAAGGCCTCTATCTCCTTGCAGCAGCTGCGGTTGATAGAGAAGTTGGGCACATCGGCGTTGGCAACACTGAACCAAGTGCAGAAGCTTAATACCATACTCAATTCTGGCAATTTCAGGGGTAGCATAAATTCTGCTCCGGTTCCTCCAGCAACAAAATGGAACCAGCCCCGTGCCCCTGCGTATAGATTCCCTTCGTACGCCAACTCTTTATTTGGATTTCCTATGTAAAGCTGCGTATATCCAAATTGACGAGCAAATATGCTAGGGATATACGGCTCTATGTAGCACATGGTGTCTTACCTATACACCAAGTGTCCAGGGTGAATATTCAACAACCACCAGAAGGCTCCTGAAGATAAGTTGGTGGACTTGTTTGCTCCCAAAATATCTTTAAACTTAGATCCATACTCTCCCCCAGGGAAGTCTGGGAAGCAGCAGAAGATCTCATAGTTTTAATGATGACGGAGTGTTCTACGGATCTGAGACATATAATTGCTCTTCCATGCGGAACGCTCGTACTTCTCCCCAAAGTACGGCTTGTCAGTCGGGCAGTAATCCGTAGCACTCATTAGCGACGGGCAGTGCATGACCAGCCACGCCATTAAATATGTATAGGGCATCTCTATCCTTGGGTGCGGTGTCTTCACCGTGGCAGCTTCTTTGGCTGCTTTTCCCTTTCCAATTTTGCCTTTATTCTTCTCTGCTGGCATAAAGCTGTTGCAGAGGGCCCGGAGCCCGCTTTGGAGGTTGGCAACCATTGCTGGTAATAACCCGAATGGTCGTCCATAGGCCAATAGAACGGCTGGATAGACGACGTTCTTGGCGATAGCTTCCTTAGGCAGCGAAGGGACGACACACCTCTTCAGCCACAACATTAAAAAGCCAGTAAGGAGACCCTTCTCAGAAATAGGGAACTGGGCTTAATAATGGAAGCTCTGAAAGACCGTATCAGGACTAAAATCTCCTTCATTTGATTCGGTCGTATATGTTTTGGCTTCTAAGTTGGAGATACGCTCCTTCACTTCTTCGATACTAACGGAAGGGCGCCCATGAACTATAGGGAGACTCTCTTTCAGATTGATGAAGAGATAGTCTGCCCACTTCTTATGGCCAATTCCCTAGTTCCTTACTCCAGCCAGGTCGGCGCAAATATGATAGTGGCACATCATTTCCCAATAGGTCTGGTAGATGTGCTCATCCCCGCTTTTAGCATTTTAGTTTCTTCAGCAGTGGGGATATATTCCTCATAAGAAACTTCGCCCATTGATAACCCCGACACTTCGAACATCTCGTGGAGAGCAAATCCCAGCTCACCTACCGGTGTAAAGAAGGTGCCGATTTTGGGGTTATACATCTCCAACAGGCTGAACAAGTGGTACGAATTTTGAGGCAAGCCAAACTGGACGTTTCTAATGGCTTTGTACAAGTCAATTTCCTTTAGGGTCTGCTCATGGGTGTCCAGATGTGTTTGACAAGTCTGAACCACCACATGTTGCCCAAGGAGTGGACCCATCCGGGCATTCTAAAGTCTTTGGCGGGGTACTGTCCACCCTTGGCCAAGAATTCGCTAAGGAAAGTCTTAGCACGAATCGGGACTTCACCAACAGGGTACTTTTTGGTGACTCTGCCTGGGAGGAGCCCGTAATACATCTAGGGGGACCGTCTTGAAAAGCCCCATTTGCGCCGAACTTGCCGGTCGCAACACCATCATACTCACGAGTTGCTCAAATTCTAACTCGCGGTGGGAGGATAGCCTTTGGAGATACACCAGAGGGTAGCTACGCTCCATGTCAGGCAGAAACATGAGCAGATCCCGGGCCTGGTACAATCACTTGCTCTCTTCTTCGAATAAGATTTTATCCGAGTGCGCTATAGCATCTCCAAAGAGGAACGCCGGTTTCTCCAACGCCTCCCGGTTCGTGGCTTCAAAGGGAGCATCCGTCATGATTTTCCATGCGGTAGCAGGGCTGTATCTGATTAGCTTCTCCCTGCGCTCTCTCAAACCTGGCTTGTATGCAGCAAGAACAGTGGTGAAGCAAAATTGGGTGACTGAGTCTGCACCCCCACCATGGCCGAAGTGATGCCCTTGAGGGAGTGGATCCACTGAGTAGCCAACTGTAAAATCAAAGAATCAGAAAAATTCTCACAAAATCGGGAAAATTTTCTAAGTATGGAAATGCGGAGGTAAGGATAACTCTGCGCGAAGTTAAGAAAATAGCCTCGCATTTTGACAAAACACGAGGATGACAAAATAACTTCTCGTTTGGATAATAAACACGAAGTTAAGGGGATAATTCCGCGTTAAGAAACGCGAGGCTAAAATTGTAACCTCGCGTAAAGAACGCAAAAGTAACTTCGCGTTTAAAAACTCGGAGATAACGCGATAGCTTCACGTGGAGGAAAACCAGAGATCTTTTCCTTCTTCTCCAAGCCATTTGGTTGGAGTACGGCGATCTCGCCGGTAAAAGAGATGATTGGCCAGTTAAAACCGAGCCAAATCACTCCTAAAAAAAAGTTCTAAAAGTCTAAGAAGTGAAGAATCTTACCGCCGATAGGTGAGGCGTGGACTGGCTCGCCGCTGCGGCCACTTCCACGGCCGTTGCCGCCGCTGCTGATGCCAGTCACCGACGGCGAGGCTGCGCGTGAAGAATCACGGGTCTTGGGTGTCATTGCTTGCGAAATCTTGAAGGAAATCGACGAAAATCGGGTCGAAAATCGCTCGGTCGCCCGAGTCACCTGGATCGCCGGAGTACTGGAGCTCTAATCTCTTGAAAATCCTTCGAATGAAATGTGGAAGAACAAAGAAGAAACTCCATTTAAATGAAAAAATCCGCCTCTTGGTATTCGGCACAAGAATCAGAGCGACTAACTGATCAGTTGCTCTCTAAAATGCGAAGCTATTAGCTTCGCGTGGTGATGCGAAACGCGAAGCTATTAGCTCCGCATAGCTATGCAAAACGCGAAGATAACTTGATATTTTAGGTACGCGTTTCTATGAGAGGCTCCGACTTGACATGTGCAATTAAGCGCCTCTGCCGAAATCTGATAATCATCACTTGATTATTTTGATATGTGCAATTCAAGTTACGCATCAGAGCCTTGAACTGCCTCCATCAAACCAAGGCATGTGAAATTAGGCGCCTCTGTCTAAGTTAAATGATCCTTATCCAATCATTTCAGGTACTAACAGTCTAAGTTACGCAAATGAGCCTTGGATTGTTTTACCGAAACTATGAACCATCTATTTGTTGTGCAAGCAAAATTCTTGAAGCCAACAGATAAAGAGAAAAGGAATTGTCTTTATTCATAAAACAAAAGGATTACAAAAGAAGAGGGAGTTATAGCTCTCCCGAAAGCTTCAACATATTCGTCGACTCACCAATAACCAGACGACGAGTCTCTTCTACGGAGTGTTGAGCTTGCCAGCGCAGTTCATCGTCATTTAATGCGATTGGTTTAACCTCTGATGAATTCTTTTCCTGCTCAATTCCCTGGTTCACATGCAAAAGATCTCCTTTGTAAATGTCAACTATGATCTTTTTAAATTTCTTAGTCGATCATCTGAAGATACTGCTATAAGAATCCTAATGAAGATGCACAAGTTGAATTCGACATGCTACAAGGCCTTAGATGGTCATCTCTATCGCTTTGGAAAGCGACAGAGATTGCCATCTAATAGAAATGGTCCTCAAGAAAACTTAATGAGCCGCTGCAGAGTTCTTGTAACTCCTTCAAAAGTTTACCATTTGGAGCCAGAGCTTGAAACCTGCAACTATGTTATAAAGCATATGTTTCTGGCTTCCTTAGAGTTACTTTTGCTGATGAAGATCGGAGCATGGCTGGCCTTTGAAGATATATCAGGGGATAGCTACGCTCCATGTTGGGTAGAAATATCAGCAAGTCACCAGATTGGTAGAGCCATATGCACTCCTCTTAAAAAAGGATCTGGTCCAAATACTCCACTGCAAAAGAAAAATTAAGAGTTAGAAAAAGTTTAACAAAACTCGAAAAATTTTCTAAGTATAAAAATGCGGAGCTAAAACTAACTCCGCGATCAGCTAAGGAGAAAGCCTTGCGTTTCACTCGCGAAGCTAAAATTCATAGCCTCGCGTTGAAACGCGACTGCTAGTCAAAACAGCCTTGCGTTGAAATGCGACTACTTGTCAAAATAGCCTCGCATTGAAACGCGACTGCTAGTTAAAATAGCTTCATGCTGAAACGCGACTGCTAGTCAAAATAACCTCGTGTTGAAATGCGACTGCTAAAAAAATAGCCCCGCGTTTCAAACGAGAGGATGACGCGATAGTTTCGCGTAGAAGAAGACCAGAGGTCTCCTCCGTCTTCTCCTTCTCCTCCAAGCCTTACGGTCGAAAAACGGCGATCTCGCCGGTACAAAAATGGTTGGTCAGTTAAAACTGAGCCAAAACACTCCAAAATTGTTCTAAGGAGTCCGAAAGTTGAAATTTTTACCTCCACTGGGCGCGGCATGAACTGGTTCGCCGCTGTGTCCGCTCCCTCGGCTGCTGCCGCCGCTCCTAACGCCGGCCGCTGATGGTGAGGAGGCGCGCGACGCCGTACCCTTCGTAGGTGACATTCTAATGATGAGAATCTATGGAAAATCGGAGGAAGTCCGATCGAAGAGCGCTTATTCGCATGAGTCGCTCGGTCGCCTGAGCTCTAGATTCTTGGGCTCTTCGAATGAAGTGAGGAAGAAGATCTAGAGACTCTATTTAAATGAGAACCCGCCTCTTGGTATTCGGCGCAAGGTTCGGAGTAATTAATGAGTAGTTACTCACTGAAAAAAAAAAACGAAGCTATTTAGGCTCGCGTGGTAACAAAACGCGAGATAAACTTGGTATTTTAACTCCGCGTTTTCAGATTGAAGATCCAAAGTATTTCAAAATTTGCTAAGTTCTAAACCATTTTGAAAACTTTGGAGGGAGTTCTGTTGGCAGTGAAATTTTTTAAGTAAATAGGATTTTCCACAATAGAATGTGGAGCAAACTCTATAGCTCCGCGTACTGGCTATTTTAGCCTCGCGTTTGAGTAAAACGCGGAGCTATTCAATAACTTCGCGTTCTGGTTCTTTAGCTCCGCGTTTCGGCGAGATTATCTCCGATTGAGCAGATAATCAGAATCTCAAAATTGATTGGATTAAGATTTGGACTTATCCAAACACCCAAATTAAGTCCGATCAGAACTCTAAATTAAGAGATTTAAATCAAAATTAAGATATTTGATTGAAATCCTTGATGAGTACAAATTCTATTTAGATAGAAACTCTCATATCATTTTAAGGCTATAAATACCCTCTTGAGGAAGCCTTGGAGGATCTTTTTCCAGAGAATCAGATTTTTCGAGCATCTTGAAAAATTCAAGTTACGCATAGAGCTTTGAATTCGTGAAGAGCAGAGAAGAAAAAATCCAAAAGTCGGCCGTCATTTTCAAGAGAAGAGTTCGACGTCAGATCGTCCAAAGGAGCTACTTGATAGATCCCATCGCCACAGAGATCCCACATCATATTGTAAAAGAGAGCGATATACATATAAATCCTCTCGTTTGTTCTCTTTTTCTTTTATTCACTTTCATTGTAAATCAAGTTAATTCAATGGAAGGAAAGCAACAAATTTCTGCCGCGAACACTGTTGTGCTTCAACGATTTATTTTCCGGTTCTCGACACCACGTGATTTATATGACTGAGATAAAATAAATATAACCCATATAATGATTTGACCTATAGAGCATTTACCCATCTAACTAATACAATCCTCTAGTTTAATTTACAGTTAACCAAAGAATTTTTTAATTAATTAATGTTCATAATCTTCTTTGTATATCTTTCTTAGACTGGAAACATAATTACTAAAAGATTCACGAGAGAATGATCTTGAATATTTACCATCTGAGTACTACTTGTCGATTTTTTGCGCTTGGGAGTACATGATTCAAGTCGAGTCATTAGTTAATGGAGTATCAAGACATGAAATTTTTTGTAGAAGGGCCCTTAAGCGGGGGGACCTGCTTTCTCCACTTTTATTCATCATAGTAGCAAAGGGCCTTAACATTATGATAAAAAAAGGCAGAAATTGAGGGGTTTATAACAGGCCTACCAGGGTAGCCGATGGTTGCATTCATTTACTTACAATATGTATATGATACTCTTAACTTTGGTCAGAATAACATTAAAGAAGCGATTGTCATTAAATGCATGCTGCGCTACTTTAAAGCCTGGCAAAGCCTCAAAATAAATTTCCACAAAAGTTCCATAATTTTTTCTGGGAAGGATTAACAACTTTTATACTAAGTGTTATCAGTTGTAAGAGAGAAAATTTCCTAGTGTTATACGTGGGTATTCCGATCAATCCTAGGCAGCAAAACAAACAAGATTGGGCGTCGCTGTTGGACTCGTTACGGGGAAAACTAGAAGGTTGGAGAGGGAAAATGATATCCCTATGAAGGAGGATAATCCTGCTAAATGCAATTTCATCAGTATCTCTGATATATTTTATGTCTTTATTCATCCGGCCATGATGGGTGCATGAGAAGAGTGATGAGATAAGAAGCAAGTTCCTTTACAAAGGGTTAGACGAAAGCAGTAGAAGATACTACCTAGTCTTCTAGGACAGGTGTATAAGCCAAAATAGGAAGGAAGGCCGGGAGTTGTTGATTTCTGAAATAAGTCGGGTCATGATAGCACCATTTCTTTCTAGAATGATCGATGGTGCACAAACATACTCTTCAGAGCATGCATGATAGCCCATGCTCTAACTAGAAATCAGGAAGCTGTGGCCAGTAGCTGTTAGCATAGAGATCGATGGAATCTTTTATTTGATGACAAAATGCACATTGCAGCTAAGAACGAGTTGGGATAGTCTGCGGCTGGAACTAAAAGACCACAAACCAGTGGAACAAAGATATGACTGCCCACAATGGAGATGAGAAAAGAAAGGGAATTTCACCGTCAAGTTCACTTATAGAGATTAAGTAGACAGGGATCATAGATTATCAAGTGTTGACATTAATTACAACTTAGGGGGTGGTCAGGCACAAACATATGCGTTATGTGTAACAGGAATATGAAGTCAGTACTTCACCTCATGATGACTTGCGAATTCGCAATTTCAATTTGGCGCAAATGTGTTGCTATTTCTAACTTCACAATTGCTTTATTGATAATTAACAATATATGGGCCAGACTTCAGAGTGCAACTACACAGTAAAGATATCCTATGGCCATTTCTGTAGCCATATTCTAGAATATTTGGAAAGTGAGGAACAATGGAATTTTCAGGAACACCTCACTTTCCATGCGTACGTGCCTTTATTTTATTATTCATGATGTTTATCTACTTGACAGGCATACTGATAGAGGGCGAATGACTCAAGCTTTTAGATGGTTCTTCAATCATGTAGGCCATGGGATAGCCCGAGGTTGACAATGTCGGTGGCGGTCGCATAGGAGGAGGACAGCTGAGGAGCCTGTAGGGAGTGACAATACCTATAGCACGATCGAGTCAGACAATCACGATGGATTATTTTTATGATCTTCTTTTGTTTTCCAGTTTGTACATTTTGCATATTTTTAAAACTGAGGGTTTAGTGGTTTGTTCTAAAATAATTTGTTATGTAGCTATGTATGTACCAATCCTTGTGAGTATTAGTGGAATGCGGGGGCTAATAACTCACCATTTCATACTAAAAAAACTTTGCAGTCTAGGCGTCTTAGCTTTAGACACAGAATCCTCGAATGAGCGATCTTGGATTGACTCCTGAGTATTACTTGGCGATATCCTGTGTTTGAGAGTACACTAATTGGGTTGCATCAAGTTTTTAGTACCGTTGCTAGGGAATCTACACTATTGTGTTATACATTCTAGTTTATGTTACACTTAAGTGCTACTTACTTCTGTGGTTTGATTTTGTACAACCGGTTAGTAGAGAGTATCCAGTGGTAGACTCGTTCCATCATATTCGGATCCACTCCACCTTCTAGCAAATCCATCAATTGACAATATAAGCACCAATAATAACAATCGGAATACTGAAAAAAATAGCAACGATATTAGGTTTGGAGCCCATAACACCAATGACCACCATAGCCAGTATGGAGGATATGGACGATTCTTAGGAGATTACTTACAGACGGCCCAACCCTCCTGCATGATATTCCCTCTTAACATTTCCTTGAATATACATGATTTCGATCTAACTCTTGCCTCATAAGATGGGTTGATTGGCTTCCTAACATTCATTCGTAGATTGTTTTAATAAGCAAGTTGTTTTTTGTATCTATGAGGAATCAGAATGTAGTTTGGAAAAATATGTTATGGCTCAATTAAAATGGGTTGATTTGCTTGCAAACATTCATCCATAGATTATTTTAATAAACAAGCTGTTTTTTTGTACATATGAGGAATCAGGATGTTGTTTGGAAAAAGATATTATGGCTCATAATCCCTCTGGCTCTGTTTGGTTTGAGGGAAAATGAAGGAAAAGAAAAGAAAATAAGAAAGAAAATGTTTTCTAATGTTCTGTTTGGGAGAAAATTTAAATGAAAAGAAAACGTTTTCTTACTAACCAAACATCAAAGAAAGACATTTTCCATCTTCTTTTCATTTCTATTCTTGTTTTCTTTTCTCTTTTCTTTTCTTTCTTCCATTTTCTTTCAGACCAAACAGCCTCTATAATTTCATCATATGAGCTAATTAGAGGATACTTGGGAAGGGATGATAAGGCTTCTCGGCATACTACAACACTACGAAGGGAGAAGTGAAGCCGGATGGTATTCTTGTGGTCCGAGCGTTCCTTGAAGACTGGATTGCCACCAAATCTGTGATTGAATTTGCAATTGCATTACTACTAGGATGTTTTTGTACTTGGGATAAAAAGCTTAGTTGTTGTTGTTGTATTACCATTAGGATGTTTTTAAGTTACGTGAATTGGTTAGTTAGTTATTTTTAATCCTAAGAATAGTCCTTATCTACTCCAAAAAATAGATACTTAAGAGTTTTCTCTCCAAAATTTAGACATAGTTATTGATTTTACATCAGGATGTTATTAATTTGAATTTTTTTATATTGTTCACACTATACTCTTCACCTTATGTCTCATTGTTTAATATTGTTCCTTTCTTTTATGTTTTTTTTTGGGTGAATTAATAAGACTTCATGTCTGTTTGTCAGGCAAAATAGCATCCAAAAAAACTGCAGTACTGTCTGGTTGCTTGTGTTCACGTTGGCTATTGTCTACTACTCAAGAACTACATAATTTGAGTCTCTTATTTCATCTCTTTGAACTAATTTCATGGTAACAGCCTGAAGGCTGTACTGCTTTACTATAAAATATTTATGCTTTCAAATAATGCCCTTCTTTGTCTAATCCTCTGTTACTTATATAAATTTTGCAGTTAAATATTCCTTCAACTATTATGCGTATATGTTCTTCTGAGTTCAGAGGAGGTTTCTTCTGTTCCCTTTTTTCTTTACCTTAACAATATTGGTTCAGGTTGCCACTCTGGCTGATGTGTGCTTCCTATTTTCTTGAAATGTTATTTTCTGAACTTTAAAATGGCTAAATAATTAAAACAATAATTGTTAAGTTTAATATATCGCATCTATTAACAAAGTCTAGAGCAAAAATGAGACGTGACGGGAATTTACATAATATTTGGTGCAGACCTTTTTTCCCCTTCCAGTGTTTACTGTTCTGCATAATTGACACAACATTTGACGATTACCACAATGGACATTATTAGCATATCTCACTAATTTAGGATATCTTCCTAAATCAGGATATTTGACAAATCCAATATATCTTTCTAATTTAGGATATCTTCCAATTATTAACATATCTCATGATATTTTCCTAATCTAGTATATTTGACTAATCTCCCTAATTAGGTTGATTTTGTGATTGAGAATTTTATATAATTAATATTAATTTGTATATTTTTTTGTTTTCACCTTTTATATTTACCTGCTTTACCTATAAAACGATGGTCATTGTACAGTTTATTCACACCTTAGAATGCAAAGCTATTCTCCACTTACTCAGTTCATAATTTTATCATGGTATCAGAGCTTCTCTGAGGTCTGACTTCTGTTAGAGGTCTCTAACCTACACTTGATCCATTAACCCGCTCATGTCGCCTTGTTCTGTGACTCGTCGATCCGTGTAGCATTCATTCAATCCGTCTCCTCTGTTACTCTTATTCAGTTAGTATTATTATTTTTCTATGACTTCTTCTAATAAGATTACTTGTCCTATAGAGATTGTTTTAGATGACACCAATTACAATACATGGGCTAGGCAAATGTCAGTTTTTCTTATTGGTCATTGCTTATGGAGGTTTGTTAATGGGTCCAAACCAACACCCACCAAGACTAATTCTGAAAGTGCAGAAAAGTTTGATGAGCAGTTTGAGGAATAGAATGATACTAACTATAAGATCTTATCTTGGTTTATAAATACCTCAGTTCTTTTTATTTAGAGTATGTTGCCAAAGTTTCGAAATACCAAACTTGCATGGGATTTTTTGGCGAATCGATACAATTGTTCTAGTAATGCTGCTCTTAAGTTTCAATTGGATTCTAAGTTATATCAATGCATCAAGAGCCAGGACAGTCTATTGCTAAGTTTCACTCTCAGCTTAGCAGCATCTGGGATCAGCTTTCTCATGCTGACCTAGCTTTTTCGGAGGTAAAGTCTATCCAACTTTTTGCGGATTACCTAGATCGCTGTCAATTCATCCACTTTATGATGCATATTCGCATGATTTTGAGAGTACTAGAGCTTTGTTGCTCCATTGATCTCCTCGTTCTACGATCGAGACTGCTCTCACAAAGCTTCTTTCAGAGAAGACATGACAGAAAACTCATCGTGTTCATTCTATTGACTTGGTCATGGCTAATGTAACTCCTAACTCCTCCATCTTAGCCAGTCTAGTTGTGGTTGCTGCTTCCGTTAAACCACGCTGCTTCAATAGTCATTATCATTATTGCAAGGAAGAGAGTCACTACAGGTCTGATTGTTTTAAGAAAAATGCTAAAAATGTAAGAGATGCTCTAAAACTCAAATGTCCAAAACTATTGTTGTTACTTCTACCAGTTCATCCTCTTCAGATAATTTATCTACTCCCTCTCTCTCTGTAGCTGACTTTGAAGCCATTGTCAATCAGGTTATATCCCATACTTCTACTGTCTTCTCAGTCTCCTTAGGTAAATCATCTCTTTTGCTTTTTGATACTGCTTGTTGCAATCACATGACTCCTTATTCTTCTCTCAAATTTAATAAAACATCTCTTGAACTCTCTCCTATCATTTATATTGTTGTTGGTTCGCATATGTCTGTTAGTCAATTGGTTCTGCCTCTACTTCTACTCTCTCCATACTTGATACATATGATATTCCTGATTTAGATTTAAATCTTCTCTCTATTGGCCAACTTATTGAACTCGGCCTTATTTTAACTTTTCCTAATAAAGAGTGTGATTTGTAAGATCAATAGACAGGCTAGTTAATTGGGACCGGGTGTATTTTGACCACCTTTTTGAGCTTGCCTCCTTGCATCTTCCAAATTCTGGTTCTGCTCAATCTACTGTGGCATCTATTTCCTCGAGCATTTGGCATTCTCACATTGTTCATACTTCCTTACTATGTGTTCAATCTTTAGTATCAAGTAGTTATTTAGGAAAAGTCAATTTTGAATTATTTGATTGTCTTTCATGTTAGTTAGGACAATAGACAGCTTTGCCTTTTAATAAAAGTATTTTTTTGACTTATACATCTTTTGAACTAATTCATTTAGATATTTGGGGCCATGTCCCTATTTCTAGTAATGGAGGATCACATTAATTTTTTCATATTTGTTGATGATTATTCATGATACACCTGGTTTTATCTCTTATATGATCGTTTTGAGTTACTTAGTGCTTTTCGTGAATTTAAGCAGATGATAAAAACTCAGTTTGATCGGATTATTAAAGTATTTCATTCTAATAATGTCATGGAGTACACATCTGCTTCCTTTCTTACCGAACTCACACAAGAAGGAACTTTATCTCATCGTTCATGCCCTTACACTTCACAACAAAATGGTCGTGCTGAGGTAAGTATCATCATATCCTTGATACTATCAGCTCATTGCTTATTTCAGTTTTGCTTCCTAAATCTTTTTGGGGTGAAGCTGCTCTTATAATCATTTACACAATTAATTGGGTCACATCTCCTACTCTCTCAAATCACTCTCCATATGAGCTCCTCTACGGAAATGTACCCGACTATTCTTTCCTGAAAGTATTTGACTGTGCTTGTTTTGTCTTACTCCCACCTCATGAGCATACTAAACTTGAGTCACGTTCTTATCTCTATTGTTTTCTTAGTTATGGCATTGAACATGAGGGTTATCGGCATTATGATCCTGTCACCTAATGTCTTCGTATCTCCTGGCATGTTCAGTTTTGGGAATATAAAACTTTCACTAGTATCTCCCATATTTTCTCTGGACCTTCTTCCGCTAAGTTGATCTTTTCTTAGACTCTCCTTCTGATGTAGGTACTGAAAGCTCATCAGGTAGTCACTCAACGTCAGTTTTTGATGATTATAGATTGTCCATTGACCATATTATTGTATCTGACTCCCCCTAGTCTATATTATCTGTTGGCCAATCCATTACGTCTGATACTCTTCAGTCCTCTACCAATTTGGATATTCGTTGTTCCCCTAGGGTAAGACCTCTCCCTATCAATCTCACTGACTATCATTATTTTTATGCGCTTGCTACTATTCACGAGTCTCGCACTTTTCACGAGGCTAGTTCTAACCCTCTTTGGTAGCAAACTATGTCCGAGGAACTGGATGCTCTTCATAAGACTCATATTTGGAATTTGGTTAATCAGCCTCTTAGCAAGACTATTATTGACCGCAAATGGGTGTGCAAGATCAAAACTAATTCTGATGAGTCTCTAGTGCAGTATAAAATTCATTTTGTGGCTAAGCGCTATATTCAGGAGTATGGTATTGACTATAATGAGGTATTTGCTCTAGTTGCTCGCATTACATCTGTCCATTCTCTTCTGACTGTGGCCTCTGTTCACCAGTGGCCTTTGTTTCAAATGAATGTGAAGAATGCCTTCCTGCATGGTGATCTAGCTTAGAATGTCTATATACAGCCTTCTCAAGGGTATCTTCATCCTCTTGGTAAGGTTTGTCATTTTAAGTGTGCCGTGTATGGGCTTAAGCAAGCTCCGCGCGTCTGGTTTGCCTAGTTCAATTCTACTATTAGCCAACTTGGTTTTGCCTCCCGCCCACACGACTGTGCTCTGTTTACTCATCATACTAATGCTGGTATCACTATTTTGCTCCTTTATATTGATGATATGATTATTACTAGTAATGATGCTTCTGGTATTGTTGAGCTTAAGCAATTTTTGTGTCAGCATTTTGAAATGAAAGATCTTGGCTCTCTTAATTATTTGCTGGGCTTGGAAGGTATTTAACTTTGGCCAAGTATTCCTCTGACATTCTTTCTCATTTTGACTTGATTGATTGCAAGACGGTTGATAGCTTTCTTGAGTCTAATGTTAAGCTTCGTGCTACCCTTTTATTGACAACTTGTTGCGAGTCTCATCTACCTCACTATTACTAGGCCAGATATTGTCTATGATGGGCATCTTGTTATCCAGTTTATGACTACCCCTCGTTCTATTTACTATGCTGCAGTTATTCACATCCTGCGCTATGTGAAGGGCACCTTATTCCATGGACTCCATTTTTCATCTCGTTCATCATTTCAATTGCAGTTTTACTCTGATACTGATTGGTGTTGGTAGTGAAAATTTCTAAGATAAAAGATTTTCCATAATAGAACGCGGAGCTAATTCAGTAGCTCCGCGGTTGGCTATATTAACCTTGCGTTTGAACAAAACGAGGAGATGTTTAATAGCTCCGTGTTGATTCCGCAGTCTGGTTAGTTTAAGCCTCGCGATGAGTAAAACGCGAAGCTATCAATAGCTCCGCGTTCTGGTTATTTAGCGCCGCGTTTTGATGCGATTAAAGCTTCACGTAAGCAGATAACCAGAATCTCAAATCAATTGAGATTATGATTTGGACTTATCCAAATACCTAAATCAAGTCCAATCAGAACTCTAAATCAAGAGGTTTAAATCAATATTAAATATTTGATTGGAATCCTTGATGAGAGGAAATTCTATTTAGATAGAAACTCTCAAATTAACCTGGGGATATAAATACCTTCCTGGTGAAACCCTAGGGGTCTGCTTTTTGGATCCTTTGACAATTCAAGTACGCGAGAGAGCCTTGAAGTCAAGGGTATTCTTCTTCTTCCTTTCGGTTCTTAGAGAATTCAAGTTACGCACAGAGCCTTGAGTTCGTGAAAGACCGGAGAAGATCGTCTACAGTCGGCTGATATCTTCAAAAGAGAAGAGTTCAGCGTTCGATCGTCCAAAGGAACTACTATAGATCCTATCGCCATAGATCCCACACAATTATTGTAAAAGAGAGAGATTGAAAATATAAAATCTTCTCGTTTGTTCTTCTTTTCATCTTGTTCACTTCTATTGTAATTTAAGTTAATTCAATGGGAGGAAGCAAAGAAACTTTTGCGGCGAACAAACTGGCGACCACAGTGGAAGCCATCTCTTTCACTGATGAAGAGATTGTGGCGCAATCGGACGTTGACATGATCGGATCCGAAGTAGACACGCTGGTTGTAGAAATCGACCAGCAGAAGTACGAGGAGTTCCTCTCCTCTGAATCAGGTGACTTGGGCGAGACACGACACTATCGTCGCATGTACTCCAATACCCGAGCAACGGGTAAAGAGGTATCCACCGAGATACGGAGATCCTTGGAGACTGCGGCTATAGGGCTGATGCTCGAACAAGAAATCCTAGCAGAGGAAGAGCTTCCTGCTGCCGAAGAAGACCTGGGAACTGGATTGACCAGAACCCAACTCTGAAATAGGAATCGGAGACTAAGGCGCCTCAAAGCCTGCCTCAGACGCAAGGCTAATGGACGCGGGGCTATGATCCCTCGCAAACTGGCTCGCGCTAATTGCGAGACCGGTTATTATCGCGTTAAACGCGAAGTTACAACTTGTCTTAAAAGCAAGGAAAAGCCAGCGTGTGATTTTCCATGCGAGGCTATTGCTGAGCCCAGCGAGAAACGCGAAGCCAGCAGGATTTGCGCTAGTCGCAAAATATCTGACACTCACGAGAAACGCGAGTATAAAAATTCTTTGAGGCTAGCGTGTGATTTTCCACGCGAGGCTGATACTAAGCCAAGCGAGAAACGCGAGGCTGCTAGTACTTGCAATAAACGCAAGATTCCTGACACTCGCGAGAAACGCGAGTATAAAAATTCAATAAAGCCAGCGTGTGATTTTCCACGCGAGGCTGATACTGAGCCAAGCGATAAACGCGAGGCCAGTAATACTTGCGAGAAACGCAAGATTCTCCGCGAGGAACGCGAGAATGATTTGCAAATAGTTGTTAGTCGTAAAAATCGTGCTAGGCGTGAAGTTATGATTTGCGTTAATCGCAAAGATAAGCCAGCGTGTAAGAACTTCCCTTCACGCGAGGCTATTATTCCAGAAGTTAAATTTCTGAAGACAAGCCAAGCCAGCGAGAAACGCGAGGCTAAAATGGCAAGATGTGGAGCTAGTCCTCAGCCCCGCACGATAAGACGCGAAGCTACTTCTAAGCTTCGCATGGATCAACCCAACTGCAGAATCAGGACTGATCCTCGCGTCGGAAGGCCAGAGCTGGATTCCAGTGATCCTAAAAGGCTTCAGTGGGTCCCTAGACCTTCTAAACCGATGAATGAGTCCCATGACCCCATAGCTGAAGGCGTTGATCTCAGGGAGTATCTGTCCAAGAAGCGAGGCATAGAACAAATTCAAGCTGAACCTGTTTGTTACTGCCAGCAGCTTATGACAGCAGTATCCACTGTAATGGACAATTGTGGCTGCAGCAAGAGTAGGGTATCAGTGTTCGACCGATTAAACGAGTCGGACAAGAACCCTGCTAAGAAGACAAGAACCGCTTCCCTAAAAGAATGGAGGGCTGTAACTTCCAACATGGTGGGAAAAGGAAAAAATATTGTAGAGACAGATGATGATTTGGAATCGAGCGATGAAGAACCTCCTCACGTCACTCGACTTAAATCAGGAGCCGTCCCACCTCAAAATTACAAGAGGCTTGCAAGGGGTTCTTACGACGAGGACAGTGATAATTCAGCTATAGCTTCACCACTATCTTCTAATTCATCTCGGCCGACATGGCAGATATATTTGATGATATCAATCAGAGATTTGAAGCTCAAGAAAGAATGATTCGCGAGCAACAAAAGACGATTGAAGACCTTAAAGTGATGCTCTCTAAATTTGTTGAAGATAAAAAGGGCAAAGAGACTCTGAACGAAGAGGAAAAAGAAGAAAAAGCCCACTCAATGCACGAGAATGACGATAGATTTTCTTTTCATGATCCGCATGGAGAAAAGATAGAAAAATTACAAAGTCAACTCGAAACTTTGATGCACAAAAAGAAGTTGAAAGATTCAGGGGTCTCAAGACCATATCCACCTGAATGAGATGTGGTACCATACCCTCAGAAGTACAAGCCGCTCAAGTTAGAGCCTTATGACGGGAAGGGATCGCCTAATCAGCACATTTATTATTTCTTGTCCCAAGCAGGACATCTGATGGGTAATGACCCGATTATGACCAAAGTATTCGTAAGTACTTTGCGAGGGCCTGCTTTTACTTGGTTCATGCAGTTGCCCCCATGTTCTATTAATACCTGGTTCGATGTTGAGAAATTATTTCTCTCGCGTTTCTTTGAGGATGATACCGAGATTAAGGTTCATTCCCTCCTTGCGACTACATAAGGGGAATAAGAAACGGTAAAATATTTCATAGAAAGGCTCCGGGAGAAGTCCGTGCATTGCAAACACGGAATGGTCCAGGAAACTCTAGTCGAGACTTGTCGACACAATCTTAAGACCAATGTGCTCCTAAAAATGGGGGCCGTAGAGTCTAAGACATGGAGGGATTTGCTCAAACAAGGAGAGCAAGCTGAGAACTTGATTCGGGGAGTTGAAGAATCTCGTGGATCAAGAGGTACTAGGGGTAATAAGCCATATACCCAAAATAGCAGCAATAAGAATAAAGGGAAAGCGGTGATGGCATCAGAAACTGCTCCTCAGAAGACAAACCCTCCACCAAAGCCGAAGCCCCAAAATCAGCAGGATACAAGGCAAAATAGACCTCAGCAGGAGAGAAATTATACTTTCAAGGTGGAACAGACGCCTATCCTCTTTCATCTCCTCATGAGGAAGGGAATGCTGAAACTTCCAGAGAATAGGAAGCCAGAAGACGCTGGCAAGACCAATGACCCTAATTACTGTCTTTATCACTGGAATGTTGGGCACCCGACTAGAGATTGTTACCCTCTTAAGAACAGAATCCAAGTACTAATAAAAGCTGGAGTTTTGACGCTTAAAGAAGAGCAGAAGGTCACTGCCAATATGGCAACTATAGTGGTTGGAACCCATGAGTTCCCCGTAGGAGTGACCCCAATCCCAAAGGGTAAGATGGTTACAAAGAACCTTGACCCTCACAATAAAGCCCAAGAAGGACTTGTCCCTATAACAACCCAAAAGGGGGAAGTTATGTGGGTTCACCCCGATTTGTTAGAAGATGAGCAGTGGACTACTGCAGGTCAAGGGAAAAAGCGGACTATTAATGCTATTTCCGCGGAGATAAGGGAAGAATATATAGTTTCGGGAGCATTCACAGATTCTGAATAAGACCCCGAAACTATGGCCACTCATCAAGATGGGACATGCCCTTCTGGTACTCGATCTGGGAAGACATATCTCAAGGACTACACCAGAGTAGATCCGAAATACATATATGCAGAACTTGCAAAACCGGCGAAGCAGAAAGAACTTTGCTTCCAGAAGAATCCGATTAGAGATGAAGGAGCCAAGGAGACTTCCTTCAAGTTTGATATAATAGCTTAGCTGTCTAACATCCCAGCACGAGTCACATTATATGAGTTGCTTCGATTGTCGAAGCCAACTCGTGAGGCGTTGAGAGAGGCCTTGGCAGACTCTGAGTCATTCCTAGCTCAGATTGTCGAGCCGGCCAACGAGGAACGGGACTCTTGCCCCCACTGTCATCAAGTGAGGAGGCAAGTCCCACAAATCGTTTTCACTCCAGAGGACATGCAGGTGAGGAATATAAAGCATAACAAGCCTTTATATTTCACCGGATATATTGGGTCTACAAAGGTGGACCGAATTCAAATTGATCCGGATTCTGCACTAAGTATCGTGCCCAGAAGGTTGATGCTGCTGTTGGGGATTTTCCTTCATCTTTTGACGCCTACAAACACCCCTATTTACGGATTCAACGCTAATAACAGCCATCCTCTTGGTAAGATCTGATTGCGGTGCCAAATTGGAGAATTGAGAACGGAGGTCGCATGCTACGTTATTGATGCTGATACCTCCTATAATATTTTACTGGGACGACCTTGGATCCACGCTCACATGATAGTCCCGTCGACTCTTCACCAATGCATAAAATATTGCGATGAGGAAGGAGAAGTCCGGACACTTGTTGCAGATAAGCAACCATTCAAAGGACTAGAGAATTACTTCACAGATGCTGCACTCTATAAGCCAGCCCATGAAGTCTCTAATGACGATCCTAGCAAGCCTCCAAAGCATGATGAAGGTGGTAATGAAGCCGATATTGAATACGAACTTCCTGAAGAAGACGACGGGGGTGATTATGAAATCAACCCTCACCTAGATTTTAATTTGAGTCTTGATATGGCCGATGTAATAGGGGAAGAATGGATTATAAATGAAAATATAAAGTTAGTCTACGAGCATGCTGTAGTAACTAGCTCTGAACCCTCTTGTACTTCTACTGAAGTGGATGACCTGACTGAACTTGAACCTCTGGCGGCATATCATTTACCACTTAGGTCATCCCTCCTCTCTCGATCCGAAATAGTTAAGGGAAAAGGTCACTACTTCGAAGTGCCTTCTCGACAAGAGTCCCAAAAGCCGATCATATTCGGCAAGGTAATTACGTCACCTCGACAAAGACAAAGTAGTGAAAGTCATGAACAGACATCCCCTCAATTTCACTTATATGAACAGAAATCCCGGCAAATGATGGAGAAGATGGGTTATAATTTTACCCACAAACCAGGATTAAACTTTGGAAAAGGGCGACGGAATCTTATACCTTCATTCAGACCGAGAGGAAAGAACCCTGACTATTATCAGAAGACTCGTAGGGGGTTGGGCTATGTATCTACTCCTCACCCGTCACCATCTGGACAAGAAGAGAGTTCTTCGGCCAAGGAAGATACATCTTCATCCAATCATGAATCGGATCAAAGTACTGGTGCTTGGTTTCAATCCTTGACAGCCAACATGGTTTCAGCCGCACCAGAAAGCGACGAGGAACCAATTGATGTTCAAGATGATTCCTGGGCTAAGCATATGGACACTCTCTGGGATGTCCGCTTTGAACAGCGTGATCCGCCCACAGAAGACATATTAATACAAGTCAACATAGGAACGGAGGAAAACCCGAAGCCCATCTTCATAAGTGACACGCTGACTCCCTTGGAAAAGGAGGAACTTATATCTCTTATCAAAGAGTATATAGACGTGTTCGCATGGAGTTACGAAGACATGCCCAGACTTGACCCTCAAATTGCCACACACCGGTTAAATATTAAAGAAGACGCCAAGCCCGTCAAACAACAGCAAAGGCATTTTCGACCGGGATTGATAGAGGCAATAGTTGCTGAGGTCAACAAACTTATAAAATCCAGATTCATCCGTGAGGAGCAACATCCTAATTGGGTGGCTAACATAGTGCCGGTTCGTAAGAAGAACGGCAAAATCCGGATATGCATCGATTTTCGAGATCTGAATGCTGCATGTCCTAAGGATGAGTTTCCACTTCCCATCACCGACGTGATGATTGATAATACCTGTGGTTATGGGAGGATGCCCTTCATGGATGGCTTCTCAGGTTATAACCAGATTAAAATGCACCCGGATGATGAAAAGCATACGGCTTTCAGAATGCCACTGGGGGTATACTGTTATACGGTGATACCGTTCGGATTGGAGAACGCAGGTGCCACCTACCAACGCGCAATGAGTGTCATATTCAAAGAACACCTGCGCAAAATAGTGGAGTGCTATGTGGATGACTCAGCAGTCAAAAGCAAAGACAAAGAAGATCATCTTCATGATTTAAGAGTGGTCTTCGATCTTATGCGGAAATATCATCTGAAGATGAATCCCATTAAGTCATTTATGGGGGTGTCCAGCAGAAAATTTCTTGGGTTCATAATAACTTCAAAAGGAATTTTCCTCGACCCTGAAAAGGTAAAAGCGATTAGCGAGATGCCACCTCCCCACAATCTTAAAGAATTAAGGGGATTACAAGGAAAGCTCGCCTATATTCGACGTTTCATTTCCAACCTATCTGGACGATGCTAGCCATTCTCCAAACTTATGAAAAAGGGGGTGTCTTTCGTATGGGATGAGGCATGTCAGCAAGTATTTGATGACCTCAAGGAGTACCTTACTAAACCTCCTGTACTCATGGCACCAGTCCCTGGGCAGCCCTTCCTTACATATGTAAGGGCCATAGATAATGCTTTAGGAGCGTTACTTGCTCAATATAATGAGCACGGCCATGAACATGCTATCTACTATTTAAGCAGAATAATGATTGGGGCCGAACAACGATATACCCCGATTAAAAAGGAGTGTTTAGCCCTAGTGTTCGCTGTTCAGAAAATGCGACACTATCTTTCAGGGCAAACAATTCATGTCATATCACGGGTTAATCCCTTGAAGATCTTGATGACGAAACCAGGATCCTTAAATGGCCAGTTGGCGAAATGGGCATTATTGCTATCGCCCTATGACATACACTTCGTCCCACAAAAGGCCATGAAAGGACAGGCAATCGCCAACTTCCTTGTAGACCATCCAATTTGGTCCAAATCCAAACAGACGTCAGTGGTCAACACAGTTAGTAAAGAACAAACATGACAGATGTTCTTTGATGGTGCTGCCAGACGATCTACTGCTGGAGTGGGGGTTGTGCTTATATCCCCACATAAATATATATTGCCTAACGGTTACTCATTAACAGAACCGTGCACGAATAATGTGGCGGAATATAACGCGCTCATTATCGGCTTAAAAATAGCTCTGCAACTGGGAGTGAACCATCTAGAGGCATATGGAGACTCTAAGCTCATCGTCAATCAGATGACGAGTGAGTATGAAGTCAGACATGAAGCCCTCATCCCCTATCATCAGCTAGCTGTTGAGCTAGCAGGATATTTTGAACAGTTTTATATATATCACATATCTCGGAATGAGAACGTTTATGCAGATGCTCTTGCCGCATTAGCCGCAACACTGGCAATCCCGCCAGGTGAAGCTAAAAGCATCACCATTGGTAGCAGAGAACTCCTCCACCCAGATGCGGTGTCTCAAGCCGAAGAGGTATGCCAGACAGGCTTAATGTTGGAACCCCGTGATTGGCAATTTCCGTTTGTGGATTATGTTTTACATGGGATATTAGCAGAAGATCCAAAGGAAGCCACCTCGATAAAGAGGAAGGCCCAGAGATTTTATTATAACCATAAGCTTCAGACTTTGTATAGAAAGTCAAGAGATGGTCTGCTACTACGCTGCATATCAAAAGCAGAAGCAGAACAAGTGCTGAGAGAAACACATGATGGAGTATATGGAGCTCATCAGCCCGGTCCAAAACTCGGAGACCGCAAAAGAAGGTTGGGATATTACTGGCCGATCATGATTACGGAAGCAATGGCATATGCTAAACGGTGTCATGCATGTCAGATACATGCTAACTTCATCCACCAACCCCCAGAATACTTGCACAACACTGTTGCTAGTTGGCCGTTTGAGGCATGGGGAATGGATATCGTGGGGCCTATAACTCCCCCGTCATCCAGAGGACATCGGTTTATCCTTGCGATAACTGATTATTTTTCAAAGTGGGCCGAAGCTGTGCCCATCAGGGCCCAACAACGGATTGAGTTGTATCAAGCCCGAATCTCGCGAACGTTCAATAAGAACGTTAAACCAAGGACCTTTAAACAAGGAGACTTGGTTCTGGCTGTTAAGAGGCCGATGGTGCTAACCCACAAGACTAAGGGTAAATTTGAACCCAAGTGGGAGGGACCGTTCATCGTAGAGACTGTATACTCCAGTGGAGCCTACCGCTTAATGAATCAGAATGGCGATAGGATGATAATGCCGATCAATGGCAAGTTTCTGAAGAAATACTATGCTTAATATCCCTGGAAGTACATGACTCCACTTGTTCAAGTTACGCAATTGAGCGCTTGGACTTCTTCTTAGGCATGCGCAATTGAGCGCCTCTGACCTAAAACCTGGTGTGCCCGGTTCTCAAGTTTGAATCACCTCCAGTCTTCTTATTAGGCATGCGCAATTGAGCGCCTCTGACCTAAAACCTGGTGTACCCGGTTCTTAAGTTTGAATCGCCTCCAGTCTTTTTATTAGGCATGCGCAATTGAGCGCCTCTGACCTAAAACCTTGTGTGTCCAGTTCAAATTATGAACCGCCTCCAGTCTTTTTCTCAGGCATGCGCAATTGAGCGCCTCTGACCTAAAATCTGGTGTGCCCAGTTCTCAAGTTTGAACCGCCTCCAGTCTTTTTCTTAGGCATGCGCAATTGAGCGCCTCTAACCTAAAACTTGGTATGCTCAGTTCAAGTTATGAACCGCCTCCAATCTTCTTCTCATGCATGCGCAATTGAGCGCCTCTGACCTAAAACCTGGTGTGCCCGGTTCTCAAGTTTGAACCGCCTCCAGTCTTCTTATTAGGCATGCGCAATTGAGCGCCTCTGACCTAAAACCTGGTGTGCCTAGTTCTCAAGTTTGAACCGCCTCCAGTCTTTTTCTTAGGCATGCGCAATTGAGCGCCTCTGACCTAAAACCTGGTGTGCCCAGTTCTCAAGTTTGAACCGCCTCCAGTCTTTTTCTTAGGCATGCGCAATTGAGCGCCTCTGACCTAAAACTTGGTGTGCCCAGTTCAAGTTATGAACCGCCTCCAATATTCTTCTTAGGCATGCGCAAATGGGCGCCTCTGACCTAAAACTTGGTGTGCCCAGTTCAAGTTATGAACCGCCTCCAATCTTCTTCTTAGGCATGCGCAATTGAGCACCTCTGACCTAAAATTGATGAATTACCCACCGCCGATTAGGCAATGGGAAGAGAACTAGTTTCTCGCCAACCCTTTCATGCTGGGGGTAAAAGCATGAATTGCCCAACGCCGCTAAGGCAAAAGGAAGAGGAAAAGTTTGGCATTTAAGCCCAAACAAAATTCTCGACAACTCACCATGTTGAGGGGAATAACATGGCTAGCCCAACTCAAATGGTAGTTGGTAAGGCCAATCAAACCCGTTGATAGCTGGGGGTTTGCTAAAAATCCCATAAATCCTGTCATGTTAAACTCTTACCTCTGACAGTATGACTTGGACTACTTTTGATGACAAGTTATTTGTTGTGCAAGCAGATTTCCTAGCCAACAAATAAAAGAATCAAAAAGCAGTTATCTTTATTCATCATTCAGAGGGAATGGATTTACAAAAGAAGTCAGAGAATCAGTAAAGTTCTCTCTTTTATTACAAGTTCTCATTACAAAAGGAATGAAGAATAAAAAATAGAAGAAAACTATGAATCTCCTAGGAGCTTCAACTTATTCGTCGCCTCGTCGACCACTCGACGTCGAGTTGCTTCCACAGAGTGTTAAGCCTGCCGGAGTAAGTTATCATCATTCATTGCAAATTGCTGGGTTAGATGCTGACGAGACTCTCCCATAGCACGACTTTTTATTGTCTCCTCCTGTTCAACCTTTTCCCGTTGAAGGATCAACGCATCCCGCTTCTTAACGGCTTCCCCTAATTGAAGCTCGTTGGTTACTAAGACCGCCCGAGCTTTAGCAATAGTTTCCTGGGCTCTAAGGATGGCGGCCTGGCTCCTCCCAATCTCGGAGTCCACCGCCTCCAAACCTTTAGTGATGGACTCCCAACTAGCTCGGAACTTTGCCAACTTCTGAGACCATCCTTCTTCTTGGCGCATTAACTTCTCTCGACGCGCCACTAGTTCCACCCGAAGCCGCGCTAACTCTATTGCGCTAATCGCTTCCACGTCCGCTTGGCGAACTGTGTTCAGTGTGCGCACTTGCTCTTCCAAGTTTGCAAGGCAGGCCCGGTAAGGAGCTGCCCGGTTTTGTCCCCCGACCCATTCAATATTATCCAAATAACTAAATAGCATCGGATGTCCGAGACTGAGGAAATCTCTTCCAGCAAGGGTTATCTCGATGCATCTTCTTAGCAACTACGTAAAATCATTAACACTGTAGTTGAAGATTTCTTCGAGAGGGTCTACGGTGTTTGTATTTAAGGCATGCAGTGCTAAAGAAGGCATCGTTGAAGAAGGAGCGGTATTTACGGGAATTGGAGAGGAAGAAGCCCGTCCCTGTACTAGGTCCATAATATGCGGGGCAAGTAAAGCCAAAGCAGACCTGGCTAAATTGGGAGCCCGCGGAGGAGTGCCGCTAGTACAAATCACCCGAGCAGCGCCACCAACAGGAGATGATGAGGGAGTGTTTCCACCAGAAGCTCCTCCGGTGACAGAAGTAGCTTCAAATGAGAACCTCATGTTTTCCTCATCCCCTACTGGAAGACTGGAAGCTGGAGGAGTTGCAGGTGTCTCAACAGCCATTATGGTAGAAGGCGTTAGTATTGCTGGTTGAGGAGCAGTAGGCACACCGACAACTATTGGGAAAGTCTCGTCGGAACAAATATTTGGGGTTGGAGACGGCAAACTTGGAGACGGGGTAGTTTCTCTGGCTGCAGCCGCGACAATCACCTCTGTCCTATCATCACTCCCAAGTTCATCAATTGGGGGAACTGAGGAAGGAACAGAGGGAGGAGTTGTCGTAAAGTAGACTGCACCAAAATCGCTTGCAGAGCTACCCAAACCACCCACTGAGCCAGTGGTGCCCGAATAGTCCATCCTATCGTCAGACTCCACCTGGGTAGTTGAATGCATTGGTGAGAGGAGCTGACCACCTGTAAAATAATGAACAAAAGACAGAACACTAAGAGCCATACCTGGAGATAAAAGTCCAGTTGTTGGACTTGAAGGGAGAGCCACTGTCATCTCCAGAAGTGTACCCGTCTCATTACCAAGTGGTTGCGCAGCAGAGTGCTCAACAGGTTCTATGGTTGGAGGAGCCGGAACCTCAAAAACACCTGGAGCTCCAACAGGTCCACTCCCACCTGCCGGTACTGGAGATAGAGTTGAAGCCAGCAGATCCGAAGCGAACTTAACAGCTGCTTCTTGCGGGGCTATTAGAGTTCCCGGAACCAACTTCTGCTTCTTTTTGGCAGGTCCTTTCTTTAGAGCACCGCGGCGTTTGGGGGTCAGGCTCCAGGGACGAATAACAACAGGTTGGGAAGCACCTCCAGCATCAGGATTGTCATCGTCATTATTATCATCATCATCGCCAGACTCGCTGACGTCTGATGGTTCGGCCGCGGCGCCAAGGAATTCATCCATGCCTTTTACTCTAACTCTGGAAGCACCTTGGTGGCTAATGTAGAAAGCCTCAATCTCCTTGCAACAGATTCGGTTGATCGAGAAATGAGGCACGTCAGCATTTGCAACGCTATACCATGTGCAAAAACTGAGAGACATGGCCAATTCTGGCAACTTCTGGGGCAGGGCGAATTCAGCTCCAGTCCCACCAGCTACAAAATGAAACCAGCCGCGGGCACCATCATACAGATTTCCCTCATAGGCTAAACTCTTGTTTGAATTGCCCACATAAAGTTGGGAATATCCAAATTGGCGAGCAAAGCGACTCGGGATGTACGATTCGATAAAGAATTTACTGTCTTGACGGTACACCAGATGTCCGGGCCAGATATTGAGAAGCCACCAAAACGCTCCTGAGGATAAAGCAGTAAAATTATCTACTCCTGCAATATCCCTCAACTTCAGCCCGTATCCTCCACCAGGAAAATCAGGGAAGCACCGAAAGATCTCATAATTTTGGTGGTGCCGGAGAGTCTTCCGGATTTGGGACATATAGTAGTGCTTCCATGAAGAGCGCTCGTATAGCTCCACAAAGCAACACTTGTCACCAGACCGGCGTGAAGCAGCACTCATTAGAGACGGGCAGTGCATAACAAGTCATGCCATCAGATAAGTATAAGGAAGCTCCACCCTATAGTTCGGAGTCTTCACTGAGGCAAGCTCTTTCGATTTTCCTTTCCCTTTCCCCTTGCCTTTATCAGCAGGGATGAAGTCATCACAGAGTGTTCGCAATCCATGCTGTAGTTGCACACCATGGCAGGAAGAAGTCCGAAAGGTCGGCCGTATGCGAGGAGGACTGCTGGATAGACCACAGTCATTGCAATTGCCTCTTTTGGTAATGATGGCACCACACATCTCTACAGCCACAACATCAAGAACCCAGCAATAAGGCCTCTGTTAGACACTGGGAACTGAGCCTGATAGTGGTAACTCTTGAAAGAGATACCAGGACCGAATCCACCTTCATTGGAATCAGTCGTATAATACATTAGCCGGGTCTTGGCAATGCGACGATCAATCTCTGTGATATAGACAGGAGCATGGCCATATACGGTTGTTGAACTGTCCTTAGAGTTCAAGTTGGCAAAGAGGTAATCGGCCCATTTTTTGTGGCCGATACCTTAATTACGCACACCTGCTAAGTCAGCACAGATGCGGTAGTGGCACATCATCTCCCAGTATGTAGCATAGATGCGCTCGTCCTTCGCCAGCAGCATGTTCAATTCCTCGGTAGTAGGGATATACTCCTCGTAGGGAACTTCGCCCATTGAGAGCCCAGATACCTCAAACATCTCGTGGAGAGCAAACCCTAGCTCACCCACTGGCGTAAAAAGACTGCAGGTCTCAGGGTTGTACATCTCAAGAAAGCAGAAGAAATGATAAGCACTCTGAGGGAACCCGAATTGAACGTTCCTGATGGCCTTGTACAGACCAATCTCCTTCAGAATGGATTCATGGGAATCCAACATGTACTGGACAAGGCAGGCCCACCACATGTTGCCAGAAGAGTAAACCCAGCCAGGCATCATAAAGTCACTAGCCGGGTATTGACCTTCTTTCACCAGGAACTCACTTAGGAAAGTTCTTGCGCTGATCGGAACCTCTCCTACTGTGAGCTCCTTGCCAAAACGGCCTGGAAGCAAACTAGTAATGCATCTAGTGGGGCCATCTTGATAAGCCCCCTGTGTGCCCAATTTGCCTGTTGGGACGTCATCCTTTTCTTTAGATAGTCCCCACTTTAACTCACGGGGCATTGCCAACCTCTGAAGGTAGATCAGAGGGTAACCACGATCCATTTCAGGAAGAAACATTAAAGCTTCGCCAGAGTTATAGAGCCACATGCAATCCTGTTCAGAGAGGATCTCGTTTGATTGCTCCATCTGGTTCCCAAAGAGAAATGCGGGTTTTTCTAACGCTTCTCTGTTCACATCTTCAAAGGCTGCATTAGTGATGAGCTCACGTGCAGTAGTAGGATGATATTTGATCAACTTTTCCCTGCGCCCTCTCGAGTCAGGTTTGTATGCGGCCAGGATGGTGGTGAAGCGAAATTGAGCTGATGGATCAGAACCACCAGCAAAGCCAAAATAGTGCTTATGGGGAAGAGCTTCCGCTGAGTACCCTACTGCAAAAAGAAAAATCAAAGTTAGAGAAGTTTCTACAAAACAGAAAATTTTTCTAAGTATGGACGCGCGAAGCTAAAAATTAGACTGCACGAAGTTAAAAGTAGCTCCGCGAGAAGCTAAAAATTAGACCGCGCAGAAGTCAAAAAGATAGCCTCGCGTTCCAAAGCGACTGCTATTCAAAATGGCCTCGCGTTCCAAAGCGACTGCTATTCAAAATAGCCTCGCGTTTCAAAGTGACTGCTATTCAAAATAGCCTCGCGTTTCAACGCGACTGCTAAATCAAATAGCCCTGCGCTTCAAAACGAGAGGATGACGCGATAACTTCGCGTAAGAAGAAAGTCAGAGACTTTTCTTCTTCTTCAAGCCTTACAGCAGGAGTATAGCGATCTCGCTGGTAAAAGAGTTGATCGATCGGTTAAAATTAAGCCAAATCACTCTAGAATTGTTTTAAAGAGTCTCGATAGAGAGATTCTTACCTCCAATAGGAGAAATGTGGGCTGGCGCGTCGCCGCCATGGCCGCTGCCACCACTGCTTGCGCCAGTTGCCGACGATGGGGTTGCGCGGGAAGAAGCATGAGTCTTGGGTGCCATTGCTTGAAAAATTGAGGAAAATCGACGGGAAATCGGAAGAAACTCGGTTGGAAAAAGCTCGGGTCTCTTGAACTATAATCGCCTGAATCTCTAAGTCTCTGGAAAATTCTTGAGTAAAGTGAAAAGGATAAGGAATAGACATTCCATTTAAATGAAAGAAACCGCCTCTTGGAGTTCGGCGCGAATTTCGGAGAAAATGACTGATCGGTTACTCTCCAAAACGCGAAGTTATTAGCTTCGCGTGATGATGGAAAACGCGAAGTTATTAACTTCGCGCAATTATGCAAAACGCGAGGATAACCCGGTGCCTTAGCTTCGCGTTCCTATGAAGAACTTGGATTTTTGGCGAGTGCAATTAGGCGCTTCCATCTAAGTTAAGATGATCCTTATCCAATCATTTGGATATTAGTAGTCTAAGTTACGCAAATGAGCCTTAGATTATTTTACCAAAATTATAAACCATCTATTTGTTGAGCAAGAAAGGTTCTTGAAGCCGACAGATAGAGAGGAAAATAATTTGCCCTTTATTTCATAAAAGGAAAAGATTACAGAAGAACAGGGAGTTATAACTCTCCCAAAAGCTTCTACATATTTATCGACTCATCAATAACCTAACAGCGAGATTCCTCCGCGGGGTGTTGAAGTTCAATTCCATGGTTCACATGCAAAAGATCTCCTCTGCAAATGTCAGCTATGATCTGTTTAAAGTTCTTAGTGGATTATCTGAAGATACTGCTATAAGAATCCTAATGAAGATGCACAAGTTGGATTCGACATGCTACAAGCCCTTAGATGATCATCTCCATCGCTTTGGAAAGCGACAAAAATTGTCATCTAACAGAAATGGTCCTCAAGAAAACTTAATGAGCTGCCACAGAGTTCTTGTAACTCCTTCAAAAGTTTATCTTTTGGTGCCAGGGCTTGAAACCTGTAACTATATTGTAAAGCATATGCTTCTGGCTTCCTTAGAGTTACTTTTGCTGACGAAGACTGGTAAAGCCACATGCACTCCTCTTCAAAAAGGATCTGGTCCAAGTACTTCACTGCAAAAGAAGAATCAAGAGTTAGAGAAAACTCGAAAAATCTTCTAAGTATGAAAATGCGGAGCTAAGGATAAACTCCGCGCGCAGTTGAGAAAATAGCCTCGCGATTGAAACGTGACTGCTAGTCAAAATAGCCTCGCGATTGAAACGCGACTGCTAGTCAAAACAGCCTCGCGATTTAAACGCGACTGCTAATCAAAATAGCCTCGCGATTTAAACGCGACTGCTAATTAAAATAGCCCCGTGTTTTAAATGCGAGGATGACGCGATAACTTTGCGTAGAAGAAGATCAGAGTTTCTCTCCGTCTTCTCCTTTCTTCCAAAGCCTTACGGCCGGAAAACAACGATCTCGCCGGTTCAAAAATGGTTGGTCAGTTAAAACCGAGCCAAAACACTCCAAAGTTGATCTAAGGAGTCTAAAAGTTGGGAATTTCTACCTTCAATTGGTGCAGCATGGATTGGCTCGCCATTGTGGCCATTGCCTCGGCCTCTGCCGCCGTTGTTAACGCCGGCCGCCGATGGTGAGGAGGCACGCGATGCCGTACTCTTCTTAGATAACATCCTAGTGATGAAGATCTATGGAAAGATGAAGGAAGTTCGGTTGAAAATCATTCTTTCAAACTGATTTGCTTGAGTTGCTTGAAGCCCTAAGCTCTCGGATTCTTCGGATGAAATGAAGAAGAAGATGAGTCAAAACCTCTATTTAAACAAGATTTCCGTCGCTTGGTATTCGGCGCAAAAATTCAGAGTAATCAATGAAGCAATTACTCATTTCCCTGAAAAAGTGAAGCTGATTAGCTCTGCGTAAGCGAGCATAACGCGAGATAGACTTGGTATTCTAACTCCGCGTTTCAGTTTAAAAATCCAAAGTATTTCAAAATCCGCTAAGTTCTAAGCCATTTTGAAAACTTTGGAGGGGGTTCTGTTGGCAGTGAAAATTTCTAAGATAAAAGATTTCCACAATAGAACGCGAAGCTAATTCAGTAGCTCCGCAGTTGGCTATATTAGCCTTGCGTTTGAACAAAACGTGGAGATGTTTAATAGCTCCACGTTGATTCCGCAGTCTGGCTAGTTTTAGCCTCGCGATGAGTAAAACGCGAAGCTATCAATAGCTCCGCGTTAGCTCCGCGTTTTGGTTATTTAGCGCCGCGTTTTGATGCGATTAAAGCTTCACGTGAGCAGATAACCAGAATCTCAAATCAATTGAGATTATGATTTGGACTTATCCAAATACCTAAATCAGTCCAATCAGAACTCTAAATCAAGAGGTTTAAATCAATACTAAAGATTTGATTGGAATCCTTGATGAGAGGGAATTCTATTTAGGTAGAAACTCTCAAATTAACCTGGGGATATAAATACCTTCCTGGTGAAACCCTAGGGGTCCGCTTTTTGGATCCTTTGACAATTCAAGTACGCAAGAGAGCCTTGAAGTCAGGGGTATTCTTCTTCTTCCTTTCGGTTCTTAGAGAATTTAAGTTACGCACAGAGCCTTGAGTTCGGGAAAGACCGGAGAAGATCGTCTACAGTCGGCCGATATCTTCAAAAGAGAAGAGTTCAACGTTCGATCGTCCAAAAGAACTACTATAGATCCCCTCGCCACAGATCCCACACAATTATTGTAATAAGTATAAATTCCTCTCGTTTGTTCTTTTTATCTTGTTCACTTCTATTGTAATTTAAGTTAATTCAATGGGAGGAAGCAAAGAAACTTTTGCGGCGAACAATTGGGTAGGTGACCCTATTGATCGACGATCTACCACTGGGTTTCTCTTTTTACTGGGTGACTCTTATTTCTTAGCGGAGTAAGAAGTAGACTATTATTGCTCGCTCTAGTACTGAAGCGAATATTGTGCTCTTACTGACACTACTTCTGAACTTCTTTGGATATATTGACATCTCCAGAATATGGGCGTGTCTCAGTACTCCAGCACTTCTATTTATTGTGACAATCATAGTGCTATTCAGATTGCTCATAATGATATCTTCCATGAGTGAACGAAGCACATTGAGATCGATTACTGTTAGTTGCAAAAGTTCCTTCGCTTCCTCCCATTGAATTAACTTAAATTACAATGAAAGTGAACAAGATATAAAAAGAACAAACGATAGGATTTTATATTTCAATCTCTCTCTTTTACAATATTGTGGGATCTGTGGCGATGGGATCTGTCAAGCAGTTCCTTTGGACGATCGGTACGTTGAAATCTTCTCTTTTAAAGATATCGGCCGAATATAGACGATCTTCTCTGGCTTTGATTTGTTCAAGGCTCTCTCGCGTAACTCGAACTTCTCAAGAACTCCAGAAAGAAGATGGTGATTTTCTTTGATCTTCACGAACTCAAGGCTCTGTGCGTAACTTGAATTCTCCAAGATTTCAGAAGATGATCGGCAAAGGCTTCAAGGCTCTCTCGCGTACTTGAATTGCCAAAGGATCGATAGGAGGCTTCCGATGCCCAAAAAAAAGAAGACCCTTAGGGTTTCACCAAGAAGGTATTTATAGCTCCAGGTTAATGCAAGAGTTTCTATCTAAATAGAACTCGCATTCATCAAGGATTCCAATTAAATATCTTAGTTTTGATGGAATTCTGATTAGACTTGATTCGGGTATTTGGATAAGCCCAGAATCATAATCTCAATCAATTTGAGATTCTAGTTATCTGCTTACGCGGAGCTTTAATCGCATCAAAACGCGACGCTAAATAACCAAAACGCGGAGCTAACGCGGAGCTATGAATCATCTCCGCGTTTTACTCAAACGTGAGGCTAATACAAACCAGACTGCGAAATCAACGCGGAGCTATTAAACATCTCCGCATTTTATTCAAACGCAGGGTTAATATAACCAAACGCGGGGCTATTGAATTAGCTTCGCGTTCTGTTGTGGAAAATCCTTTTAACTTAGAAATTTTCACTGCCAACAGAACCCCCTCCAAAGTTTTCAAAATGGCTTAGACTTCAGCAGATTTTGAAATACTTTGGATATCTAAACTGAAACGCGGAGTTAGAATACCAAGTCTATCTCGCGTTATGCTCACACACGCGGAGCTAATCAGCTTCACTTCGTCTTCAGTGAAATGAGTAATTATGTCATTAATTACCCCCGAGTTTCCACGTCGAATACCAAGCGACGGAAATTCTGTTTAAATAGAGCTTCTGGCTAATCTTCTTCTTCATCTCATCCGAAGAATTTCTGAGAACTCGAGTGACTCACGAATGATCTTCAACTGATCTTCATTCAATTCTCCATAGATTTTCATCATTAGGATGTCTCTCCTGAGGAGTTTGGCTTTTCGCAAGTTGGTCGGCGTTAATGGCAGCAGCCGTGAAGGTAAACGCAACAGCGAACCAGTCTATGCAGCGTCTTCCGAAGGTAAAAACCTCATCTCTTGGTTTTCTAAGAACCATTCTGAGATATTTTGGCTTGGTTTATTCTGGACGATTGCTTTGTCTTGTTGGCGAGATCGCCGTTTTATTGTGTCGTCCCTGCGCTTGAAACGCGGGGCTTTACTAGTAGTCTCAATGAATCCGCGAGGCTATCCTTGATTAGCAGTCGCGATGAATTGCGAGGCTATCTTTGATTAGCAGTCGCGATGAATTGCGAGGCTATCTTTGATTAGCAGTCGCTATGAATTGCGAGGCTATCTTTGATTAGCAGTCGCTATGAATTGCGAGGCTATCTTTGATTACCAGTCGCGATGAATTGCGAGGCTATCCTTGATTAGCAGTCGCTATTAATTTGAAAGAGAAGGAAAGAGCAGAAAGGACGCGAAGTTATCGCATCATCCTCTGCGTTTAAAGCGCGAGGCTATTTCTTCAACTGTGCGTGGAGTTAGCTTAGCTCCGCGTTTTCACTCTTTTGGAAACTCTGTTCCTTTTGCAGTAAGTCCAGTCCTTCCTGAAGAGGAATGTATGTGGGTCCATCGATCTTCATCAGCAGAAGTGACTCTAAGGAAGTCAGAAGCATATGCTTTACAATATAGTTGCAGGTTTCAAGGTCTGGCTCCGAGAGATAAACTCCGGAAGGGGCTGTAAATAAGGAGCTGCAGCACTTGCAGTACAGAATTGCAGCACTTGGAGTTCAGAATTGCGCTTCAGTGCAGCACTTTCCTTTCCTCTCGTGCTTCATTTCGGATGACAGATCCTAGTTGACATTTGCAGAGGAGATCTTTTGTATGTGAACCAGGGAACTGAGTTTCAACACCCCGTAGAGAAATCTTACTGTTTGGTTATTGACAAGTTGATCATGTAAAAGCTTTTGGGAGAGCTATAACTCCCTCTTTGTAATCTCTTGCTTCATGAATAAAGATAAATTATTTTCCTCTCTATCTGTTAGCTTCAAGAATTTTGCTTGCTCAACAAACAGATGGTCAATAATTTTGGTAAAATAGTCTAAGGCACTTCTGCGCGACTTAGATTGATAATACCCAAATGATTGGATAAGAATCGCTTTAACTTAGATGGAAGCGCTTAATTGCACTCGTCAAAAATCTAAGTTTTTCCATGAAAACGCAAAGCTAAGGTACAGGCTATCCTCGCGTTTTGTATAGTTGCGCGGAGTTAATCAACTTCGCTTTTTCTTAGTCGCGCGAGGCTAATAGCTTCGCGTTTTAGAGAGTAACTGACCAGTCACTTTCTCCGAAACTCGCACCGAATTCCAAGAGGCGGTTCCTTCCATTTAAAAGAAATCTCTATTTCTTATCCTTCTCACTCTATTTGAGAATTTTCCAGAAACTTAGAGATTCAGGCGATCAGAGTTCAGACGACCCAATTTTCTTCCAACCGAGTTTCTCCAAATTTTCAGTCGATTTTTCTCAGCAATGGCACCCAAAACTCGTGCTACTTCTCGAGCTGCTCCATCTTCGGCGACTGGCGCAAGCAGTGGTGGTAGCGGCCAAGGCAGCGACGCGCCAGCCCACATTTCGCCTATCGGGGGTAAGAATCTCTCCATCGAGACTCTTTAGAACATTTCTAGAGTGATTTGGCTTAAATTTAATTGATCGATCAACTCTTTTACCGGCGAGATCGCCGTACTCCTGCCGTAAGGCTTGGAGAAGAAGAAAAGTCTCTGACTTTCTTCTTACACGAAGTTATCGCGTCATCCTCGCGTTTAAAGCGTGAAGCTATTTTAAGTAGCAGTCGCGCTGAAAACGCGAGGCTATTTTAAGTAGCAATCGCGCTGAAAACGCGAGGCTCTTTTTAAGTAGCAGTCGCGCTGAAAACGCGAGGCTATTTTTAAGTAGCAGTCGCGCTCAAAACGCGAGGCTCTTTTAAGTTGCAGTTGCGCTGAAAACGCGAGACTATTTCTGCGCGGTCTAATCTTTAGCTTCGTGCGGCGCTATTCTTAACTTCGCGCGTTCTAATTTTTAGCTTCGCGCGTCCATATTTAGAGAAATTTTCTGCCCTAGAGAAACTTCTCTCATTCTGCTTTCTTTTTTTTGCAGTAGGATATTCGATGGAATCTCTTCCCCACAAGAACTACTTCGGCTTTGCTGGGGGTTCTGATCCCTCAGGCCAATTCCGTTTCACTACCATCCTGCCCTCATCAAGCCAGACCCAAAGGAACGCAAGGAGAAGCTGATCAAGTACCACCCCACTACTGCGCGAGAAATCATAACTGACGCGGCTTTTGAAGATGTGAACAGAAAGGCGATGGAGAAACCCGCCTTCCTCTTTGGAGACCAGATGGATCAATCAGATGAGATCCTTTCTGAAGGGGAACGTGTCTGGCTATATAACTCAGGCGAAATGTTGATGTTTTTGCCTAGAATGGATCGTAGCTATTCTCTGGTTTTTCTTCAAAGGCTAGCGACGCCTCGAGAATTAAAATGGGGACTGACTCAAGAGCAAGATGGCGTCCCAACAGGCAAATTTGGTGCAAAAGGGGTTTATCAAGATGGTTCCCCCAGATGCATTACTGGCTTGCTTCCAGGCCGATTTGGCAAGGAGCTTCCAGTGGGTGAAGTCCCATCTCGTGCCCGAACTTTCTTAAGTGAGTTCTTGGCGAAGGATGGTCAGTACCCGGCTAGCGACTTTAGGATGCCTGGCTGGGTTCATTCTTCTAACAATATGTGGTGGGCACGCCTTGTTCAGTATATGCTGGATTCCCACGAGCCCATTCTAAAGGATATTGGCTTATATAAAGCCATCAGGAATGTCCAATTCGGGTTTCCCCAGAGTGCTTATCACTTTTACTGCCTCTTGGAGATGTATAACCCTGAAACCTGTACTTTCTTTACTCCAGTGGGTGAGCTAGGGTTCGCTCTCCACGAGATGTTTGAGATTTCTGGACTCTCGATGGGCGAAGTCCCTTACGAGGAGTATATCCCTACCACCGATGAGTTGAACATGCTATTGGCGAGGGACGAGCGCATCCATGCCACATACTGGGAGATGATGTGCCATTATCATATTTGCGCTGACCTGACGGGTGCGCGTAATCACGGTATTGGTCACAAGAAGTGGTCCGAATATCTCTTTGCCAACTTAAATTCTAAGGATAGCTCGGCCATTATCCATGGTCATCCACCCATCTATGGCTCAGAGATTGATCACCGCATTGCTAAGGGCCGTCATCTATTATATTATACCACTGAATCCAATGAGAATGGATACGGTCCTGGCACTTCATTCAAGAGCTATCACTATCAAGCCCAGTTTTCGATCTTCAACAGAGGTCTCATTGCCGGGTTTCTGATGCTGTGGCTCAAAAGATGCGTCGTACCGTCATTGCCCAAGGAAGCGATTGCAGTGACCATGGTATATCCAGCGGTTCTTCTTGCATACGGCCGACCCCTTAGACTCCTTCCCGCCATGGTATGCAATTTGCAGTATGGACTGAGGATATTCTGTCGTGATTTCCTCCCCACTATTAAGGTCAAGGGGAAAGGAAAGGGCAAGTCGAAAGAGACTGCCCAACCGAAAACTCCAAACCCTAGGGTGGAGATGCCCTACACCTATTTGATGGCGTGGCTTGTCTTGCACTGTCCCTCCTTAATGAGTGCACCAGAGCGTCGTTCGGGCGAAAAGTGCTTCCTTGTAGAACTGTATGAACGTTCTTCATGGAGGCAGAATTATATGTCCCAGATTCGGAAGACTCTTCGTAGCTTTCAGAATTACGAGATCTTCCGGTGTTTTCCTGACTTTCCCGGCGGAGGATATGGGACGAGGCTGAAGGATGCCATGGGAGCAGATAAGTTCACTACTTTATCTGCAGGAGCGTTCTGGTGGCTTCTCAACATCCGTCCCGGACACTTGGTGTATCGTCAAGATCTCCAGTGTCAGATTGAGCCATATACCCCGAGTCGCTTTGCTCGTCAGTTTGGATATTCTCAACTCTATGTGGGCAATCCAAATAAAGATCTCGCTCACGAGGGGAATTTATATGAAGGTGCTCGTGGCTGGTTCCATTTTGCAGCGGGCGGGACCGAGGCTGAATTCTCCTTGCCCCAGAAGGTGCCAGAATTGGCCATGACCCTCAGCTCCTGCAATTGGTTCAATATTGCAAATGCTGACGTGCCCGGCTTCTCTCTCAATCGCAGTTGTTGCAAAGAGATTGAAGCCCTCTATATTAGCCGCCAGGGTGCTTCTAGGGTAAGGATAAAAGGAATGGAAGAATTCCTTGGCGCTGCGGCTGAGCCTTCGGATGTCAGCGAATCAGACGATGATGCCGGTGATGATGACGACAATGCTGGTGCTGGTGGAGTTCCTCAGCCTGTTGTCAGTCGTTCCCTGAGTCCAACTCTCAAACGCCGTGGCACTTTAAAGAAAAGGCCGGGTAAGAAGCAAAAACTGGCACAGGAAACTTTGATAGCCCCCCAAGAAGTGGCTATCAAACTTGCTTCCGACTTGTTGGCTTCAGCTGTACCCCCAGCGTTGGCAAGGGAGGATGAACCTGCCAAAGCTCCAAGTGTTGCTGAGATTTCAGCTCCTTCGGCCGTAGAGCCTGTAGCAGAACCTGGGACGCAACTAACGGGTAGCGAGACGGGTACATTGCTGGAAACGACAATGGCTCCCCCTTCAAGTCCGACAACTGGACTTGTATCGCCTGGTATGGCCTTTAGCATTTTATCTTTTGCTCGTTATTTATTTTAACGTAACACTGCTTTTTTGGTCTTCTGAAATGTAGGTGATCAACTTCTTTAGCCAATGCACTCGACACCCAAGTAGAGTCTGACGATAGAATGGACCATTCTGGCTCCGTTGGCGGTGTGGGTAGCTCTACTGGTGAGTTTGCGGCTGATTATTCCACACCGGCTCCTGCCTCTGTTTCCTCTTCGATTCCCCCAATTGACGAATTGGGGAGCGATGAGAGAACAGAAGTCATTATCGCAGCTGCTGCTAATGAGGCTACACCTTCTCCTAGCATGCCGTCTCCAACACCCGTTTGCTCTACTGAGACATTTCCCACGGTCGTTGGCGTGCCTTCTCAGTCAGCGATTTTAACGTCGTCTATTGTCGTGGCTGCTGAGATACCTGCAACTCTTCTGACTCCAAGCCTTCCAGCAGGGGAGGAGAATAATTTGAAATTCTCGTTCGAAGATGCTTCTCCCACCGGAGGAGTTTCAGGCGAAGTGGTCCCATCTTCTCTTCCTGTTGGTGGGGGTACCCAAGTGATCTGTACCGACGGTACTTCGTCTGGGGTCTCCAGTTCTTCCAGATCTGCACTGGCTCTATTGGTCCCTCAGATCATGAATTTAACGCAAGGACGGGCTTCTTCTTCTCCAATTCCAGCAACTACTGCTCCCTTGTTTACGACACCTTTCTTGGCATTACCTACTTTGCCTACCGACAATGCAAATCCTCTTGAAAGACTTTTCGGCTTCACTGTCGAGGATTTTATGCATTTGTTAAGAAGATGTGTCGAGATGGTTCTTGATGGCCATGATTTCTTCAACTTCGCACGTCCACTGTTACTCTGCTATTTAGGAAATATCGAAGAATTCGGTGGACAAGATCGAGCAGCTCCATATCGGGCCCGCCTTGCAGCTTTAGAAGAGCAGGTGACCACGCTACACATACTCCGTCAGGCGGATGTGGAGGCGATCACTGAGATAGAGCTGGCGCGGCTTCGAGCAGAATCCTTATCTCGAAGAAATATTTTAAGGCAGCAGGAGGAGAGATGGTCTCAGGAGCTGACAGAGCTCCAGGCCAGTCGGGAATCCGTTATTGGCGACCTGAAGAGGGTAAACTTCGGAATTGAGGAAAGTCAGGCGGCCATCTCTAAAGCCCAGGAGACGATTGCGAGAGCTCGGGCCACCTTGATAGAAAATGAACTCCGATTAGGAGAATCTGTCAAGAAACGGGAGATGTTGCTTGTCCAGCAGGAGCAGATTCAGCAGGAAGAGATGGCCAGGAATCGTGCCATAGAAGAATCTCGTCAGCAACAACTTACAATAAGTGATGATGAGTTGCGTAGGCAAGCTCAGCAAACCGTAGAGACTTCTCATCGTAGAAATTTGGACGAGACAATAAACCAATTGAGACTTCTGGGAGGCCAATAGTTTCATCTCTCTTTACGCTTTTATCTTCCTTGTAATAAGAACTTCGTAAACAGGAGAGAGATAACCTTACGATGTTTCTTTGAAATTCTTTTTGTATCTTCACCTTTTTAATAAAGATGATTCTTTTGACTCTTTTATTTGCCGGCTTCAAAACAGATTTGCTTGCCCAACAAATAACCTGTCGTCAAAACGATTTATCTCGGTACCGTTTATGCTCAATTTCTTGAACCGAAATAACAATTAAAGTTTAATATGGGATTTTAGGCAAACCCCCAGCTATTAACGAATTTGATTAGCCTTTACCAACTACCGTTTGAGTTGGGCTAGCCATGTTATTCCCCTCAACATGGTGAGTTGTCGAGGACTACGTTTGGGCTTAAATGCCAAACTTTTCCTCTTCCCTTTACTTTATCGGTATTGGGCGATTCATACTTGCATGATGGGTTGGCGAGAAACTTGTTCTCTTCCCATTGCCTAGTTGGCGTTGGGCAATTCATACTTTTGCCCCAGTATGATGGGTTGGCGAGAAACTCGTTCTCTTCCCATTGCCTAGTTGGCGTTGGGCAATTCATACTTTTACCCCAGTATGATGGGTTGGCGAGAAACTTTGTTCTCTTCCCATTGCCTAGTTGGCGTTGGGCCATTTATACTTTTACCCCAGCATGATGGGTTGGCGAGAAACTCGTTCTCTTCCCATTGCCTAGTTGGCGTTGGGCCATTCATACTTTTACCCCAGCATGATGGGTTGGCGAGAAACTCGTTCTCTTCCCATTGCCTAGTTGGCGTTGGGCAATTCATACTTTTACCCCAGCATGATGGGTTGGCGAGAAACTCGTTCTCTTCCCATTGCCTAGTTGGCGTTGGACAATTCATACTTTTACCCCAGCATGATGGGTTGGCGAGAAACTTGTTCTCTTCCCATTGCCTAGTTGGCATTGGGCCATTCATACTTTTACCCCAGCATGATGGGTTGGCGAGAAACTCGTTCTCTTCCCATTGCCTAGTTGGCGTTGGGCAATTCATACTTTTAGGTCAGAGGCGCTTAATTACACATGCCTAAAAGAAGATTGGGGGCTGTTCAAACTTGAGAACTAAGCGCACCAGGTTTTGGGTCAGAGGCGCCAAATTGTGCATGCCCAAGAAAAAGACTGGAGGTGGTTCAAACTTGAGAACCAAACAGGAGGTGGTTCAAGGCTCTCTCGCGTAACTTGAACTGGGCACTCCAAACACACCAGGTTTAGGTCAGAGGCGCACAATTATGCATGCCTAAGAAAAAGACTGGAGGTGGTTCAAACTTGAGAACCAAACTCACCAGGTTTTAGGTCAGAGGCGCCAAACTGCGCATGCCCAAGAAAAAGACTGGAGGTGGTTCAAACTTGAGAACCAAACTCACCAGGTTTTAGGTCAGAGGCGCCAAACTGCGCATGCCCAAGAAAAGACTGATGGTGGTTCAAACTTGAGAACCAAACTGGAGGCGGTTCAAGGCTCTCTCGCGTAACTTGAACTGGGTACTCCAAACACACCAGGGTTTAGGTCAGAGGCGCCAAACTGCGCATGCCTAAGAAAAAGACTGAAGGTGGTTCAAACTTGAGAACTAAGCAGGAGGTGGTTCAAGGCTCTCTCGCGTAACTTGAACTGGGCACTCCAAACACACCAGGTTTAGGTCAGAGGCGCACAATTACGCATGCCTAAGAAAAGACTGGAGGTGATTCAAACTTGAGAACCAAACTCAACAGGTTTTGGTCAGAGGCGCCAAACTGCGCATGCCTAATAAAAAGACTGGAGGTGGTTCAAACTTGAGAACCAAACTCACCAGGTTTGGGTCAGAGGCGCCAAACTGCGCATGCCCAAGAAAAAGACTGGAGGTGGTTCAAACTTGAGAACCAAACTCACCAGGTTTTAGGTCGGAGGCGCCAAACTGCGCATGCCCAAGAAAAAGACTGGAGGTGGTTCAAACTTGAGAACCAAACTCACCAGGTTTTAGGTCAGAGGCGCCAAACTGCGCATGCCCAAGAAAAGACTGATGGTGGTTCAAACTTGAGAACCAAACTGGAGGCGGTTCAAGGCTCTCTCGCGTAACTTGAACTGGGTACTCCAAACACACCAGGGTTTAGGTCAGAGGCGCCAAACTGCGCATGCCTAAGAAAAAGACTAGAGGTGGTTCAAACTTGAGAACTAAGCAGGAGGTGGTTCAAGGCTCTCTCGCGTAACTTGAACTGGGCACTCCAAACACACCAGGTTTAGGTCAGAGGCGCACAATTACGCATGCCTAAGAAAAGACTGGAGATGATTCAAACTTGAGAACCAAACTCACCAGGTTTTGGTCAGAGGCGCCAAACTGCGCATGCCTAATAAAAAGACTGGAGGTGGTTCAAACTTGAGAACCAAACTCACCAGGTTTGGGTCAGAGGCGCCAAACTGTGCATGCCCAAGAAGAAGACTCGTATCTCCAGGGATACTAAGAATAGTATTTCTTCAGAAATTTGTCATTGATCGGCATCATCATCCTGTCGCCATCTTGATTCATTAAGCGATAGGCTCCACTGGAGTATACTGTCTCCACAACAAACGGTCCTTCCCACTTGGGTTCAAACTTACCCTTAGTCTTGTGGGTTAGCACCATTGGCCTTTTGACAGCCAGAACTAAGTCTCCTTACTTAAAGGTCCTTGGTTTGACGTTCTTATTGAACGTTTGAGATATTCGGGTTTGATACAACTCAATTTGTTGTTGAGCCCTGAGACGTTTTTCGTCTAACGCCTCTAGTTCTTACAACCTTTGCTGATGGCGCTCTTTTGTCGTCATTTTTGTAGCTAAAGCCACTCTTAATGATGGTATCTGGATTTCAAGAGGCAAGACAGCCTCACTTCCATAAACCAAAGAAAAAGGGGTAGATTTAGTCGGGGTGCGAACGGTGGTGCGATAAGCCCACAAACATTCTCCCAACTTTTCATCCCAATCTCGTTTATTGGAGGAGACGAACTTCCGAAGGAGTTTGATGATCGTCTTGTTGAAAGCTTCGGCCAACCCATTAGCCGCAGGGTTATATGGTGTAGAAGCGATATCTTTGATTCTGAATTTATTGCAGAATCTGGAGAATCCCTGACTGATAAATTGCGGACCATTATCATGAATGATCCGTCGAGGGACGCCAAATCGGTAAATGACATGATGCTTGACGAACTTGATCACATCTGTCGTCTTCACCTCTTTCATGGGCACGGCTTCGGCCCATTTTGAAAAATAATCGGTTATTGCAAGAATAAACCGATGTCCTCTGGATGACGGGGGAGTTATTGGCCCTACAATGTCCATTCCCCAGGCTTCAAATGGCCAGCTTGCGACGGTATTGTGCAAGTATTCTTGGGGTTGATGAATAAAATTGGCATGTATTTGGCATGCATGACATCGTTTAGCGTATGCCATTGCTTCCGTAACCATGCTCGGCCAGTAGTACCCCAGCCTTCTTATACGGTCTCCAAGTTTGGGACCGGGCTGATGAGCTCCACATATTCCATCATGTGTTTCTTTCAGTACTTGTTCTGCTTCTGCTTTCGATATGCAGCGTAGCATTAGACCACCTCTTGACTTTCTATACAAAGTTTGAAGTTTATGGTCATAATAAAATCTTTGGGCCTTCCTCTTTATTGAGGTGGCTTCCTTAGGATCTTCTGGTAATATCCCATACAAAGCATAATCCACAAACGGAAATCGCTAATCACGGGGCTCTAAGTTTAAGCCAATCTGGCATACCTCTTCGGTTTGAGATACCACATCTGGGTGGAGGAGTTCTCTACTACCAATGGTGATGCTTTTAGCTTCACCTGGCGGGATTGCCAGCGTTGCGGCTAATGCGGCAAGAGCATCTGCATAAATGTTCTCGTTTCGAGATACATGATATATGTAGAATTGTTCAAAATATCCTGCTAGCTCAATAGCTAGCTGATGATAGGGGATGAGGGCTTCATGTCTGACTTCATACTCACCTGTCATCTGATTGACAATGAGCTTAGAATCTCCATATGCCTCTAGATGGTTCACCCCCAGTTGCAGAGCTATTTTTAAGCCGATAATGAGCGCGTTGTACTCCGCTACATTATTAGTGCACGGTTCTGTTACTGAGTAACCGTTAGGCAATATATGTTTATGTGGGGATATTAGCACAACCCCTACTCCAGCAGCAGATTGTCTCGCGGCACCATCAAAGAACATTTGCCAAGGCTGTTCTTTGGTAACTGTGTTGACTTCTGATGTCTGCTTTAATTTGGACCAAATTGGATGGTCTGCAAGGAAATCAGCGATTGCCTGTCCCTTCATGGCCTTTTGAGGGACAAAATGTATGTCATAGGGCGATAGTAAGAGCGCCCATTTTGCCAATCGGCCATTCAAGGATCCCGATTTTGTCATCAGAATCTTCAAGAGATTAACCCGTGATATGACATGAATTGTTTGCCCCGAAAGGTAGTGTCGCATTTTCTGAACAGCAAACACTAGGGCTAAACATTCTTTTTCAATCGGGGTATATCGCTGTTCGGCCCCAATCATTGTTCTACTTAAATAGTAGAGGGCATGTTCATGGCCGTGCTCATTATATTGAGCAAGTCGTGCTCCTAAAGCATTATCCATGGCCCTTACATATATAAGAAAGGGCTACCCAGGGGCTGGTGCCATTAGCACAGGAGGCTTAGTAAGCTACTCCTTGAGGTCATCAAATGCCTGCTGACATGCCTCATCCCATATGAAAGACACTCCCTTCTTCATAAGTTTGGAGAATAGTTGGCATCATCCAGATAAGTTGGATATGAAGCGCCGAATATAAGCGAGTTTTCCTTGTAATCCCCTTAATTCCTTAAGATTGTGGGGAGGCGGCATTTCGCTAATCGCTTTTACCTTTTCAGGGTTGAGGAAAATTCCTTTTGAAGTTATTACGAACCCTAGAAACTTCCCGCTGGATACCCCCATGAATGACTTAGTGGGATTCATCTTCAAATGATGTTTCCTCATAAGATCGAAGACCACTCTTAAATCGTGAAGATGATCTTCTTTGTCTTTGCTTTTAACTGCTAAGTCATCCACATAGCACTCTACTGTTCTGCGTAGGTGTTCTTTAAATATGGCGCTCATTGCGCGTTGGTAAGTGGCACCTGCATTCTTTAATCTGAATGGCATCACCGTATAACAGTATACCCCCTGTGGCATTCTGAAAGCTGTATGCTTTTCATCATCCGGGTGCATCTTGATTTGGTTATAACCTGAGAAGCCATCCATAAAGGACATCATCTCATAACCGCAAGTATTATCGATCATTACGTCGGTGATGGGGAGTGGAAATTCATCCTTGGGACATGCAGCGTTCAGATCTCGAAAGTCAATACATATCCGGATTTTGCCATTCTTTTTGCGAACTGGCACTATGTTTGCCACCCAGTCTGGGTGTTGTTCTTCACGGATGAACCCGGATTGTATAAGCTTGTTGACCTCAGCAACTATTGCCTCCATCAATTCCGGTCGAAAACACCTCTGTTGCTGTTTAACAGGTTTGACATCTTCTTTTATATTTAACCGGTGTGTGGCAATTTGAGGGTCAAGCCCAGACATATCTTCATAACTCCATGCGAACACATCTATATACTCTTTGATAAGAGATATAAGTTCCTCCTTTTCTAAAAGAGTTAGTGTGTCGCTTATGAAAATGGGTTTCGGATTTTCTTCTATTCCCATGTTAACCTGTATTAATTTGTCTTCTGTGGGCGGGTCACGCTGTTCAAAGCGGACATCCCAGAGAGTATCCATATGTTTAGCCCAAGCATCATCTTGAATGTCAATTGGTTCCTCGTCGCTTTCTGGCGCGGCTGAAACCATATTGATTGTCAAAGATTGAAACCAAGCACCGGTGCTTATATCTGAATCATGATCTAGTGAAGATATTTCTTCTTTGGCCGAAGAACTCTCTTCAGCTTTTAATGGTGACGAAGGTAGAGTAGATACATAACCCAACCCCCTGCGGGTCTTCTGATAATAATCAGGGCTCTTTCCTCTCGGTCTAAACGAGGGTATGAGATTCCGTCTTCCTTATCCGAAATTTAATCCCGGCTTCTGGGTAAAATTATATCCCATTTTCTCCATCATCTGTTGGGACCTTTGCTCATATAAGTAAAATTGAGGTGATATTTGTTCATCACTTTCACTACTTTGTCTCTGTCGAGGCGACGTGGCCACTTTGCCGAACATGATCGGGACTTCTGTCGGGGAGGCACTTCAAATAAGTGCCCTTGATCCTCGGTTATTTTTAATTGAGAGAGGAGGGAAGACTTGAGGGGCAAATGATATGCCGCCAGAACTTCAAGTTCGGTCAGGCCATCCGCTTCGGTGGAGGTACAAGAGGGCTCAGACTCAGTAGCTACAGCATGCTCGTAGACTAACTTTACACTTTCATTAATAACCCATTCACTTTCTATTACATCCACTATATTATCAAGACCTAAGCTAAGATCTAGGTGAGGGTTGATTTCGTAATCACCCCCGTCATCTTCTCCAAAGAGCTCATACTCAGTGTCGGCTTCATTGCCACTGTCGTCGGGCATTGGAGACTTGCTAAGACCGTCATTGGAGGCTTCATGTGCTGGCTTGTAGAGTGCAGCATCTGTGAAGTAATTTTCCAACCCTTTGAATGGCTGCTTGTCAGCAATTAGTATCCGGACCTCTCCTTCCTCATCGCAATATTTCATGCACTGGTGAAGAGTCGACGAAACTATCATATGAGAGTGAATCCAAGGTCGCCCTAATAAAATATTGTAGGAGGTATCAGCATCAATTACGTAGCATGTAACCTCCGTTTTCAAGTCTCCAATTTGACACCGCAATCGGATCTTACCAAGAGGATGGCTATTATTAGCGTTGAATCCATAGATGGTAGTGTGTGTAGGTGTCAAGCGATGAAGGGAAATCCCCAACAGCTGCATCAATCTACTGGGCACGACACTGAGTGCAAAAACTGGATCAATCTGAATTCGGTCCACTTTTGTAGACCCGACATATCCAGTGAAATATAAAGGCCTATTATGCTTTATATTCCTCACCTGTATGTCTTCTGGAGAGAAGATAATTTGCGGGACCTGCCTCCTCACTTGATGACAGTGGGGGCAAGAGTCCCGCTCTTCGATGGCCGGCTCGATAATCTGAGCTAGGAACGACTCAGAGTCTGCCAAGGCCTCTCTTAGAGCTTCACGTGTTGATTTTGATAATCTCAACAATTCGTAAAGCGTCACTCGTGCTGGGATATTAGCCAACTGCGCGATTATGTCAAATTCGAAAGGAGTTTCTTTGGCTCCTTCATCTCTGGTAGAATTCTTCTGGAAACGAAGTCTTTTCTGCTTCGCAGGCTTTGCAAGTTCTGCATAGATATCTTTTGGATCCACTCTAGTGTAGTCCTTAAGGTATGTCTTTCCAGATCGAGTACTGGAAGTGCCTGCCCCATCTTGATGGGTGGCCATAGTTTCGGGTTCTTCTTCAGAACTTATGAAGGCGCCTGAAGCTATATATTCTTCCTTTATATCTGCAGAGATGGCATTGACAGCCCGTTTCTTCTCTGGACCTCTTGAAGTAGTCCATTGTTCATCTTCCAGCAAATCAGGGTGAACCCACATAACTTCCCCTCTTTGGGTTGTTATGGGGACAAGTCCTTCTTGGGCTTTGTTGTAAGGATCAAGATTCTTTGTAACTGCCTCACCCTTTGGGATTGGGGTCACTCCTGCGGGGAACTCGTGGGTTCCAACCACTATGGTTGCCATATTGGCAGTGACCTTCTTCTGCTCTTCCTTAAGCGTCAGAACCCCAGCTTCTATTAGTGCTTGGATCCTGTTCTTAAGGGGAAAACAATCCCGGGTAGGGTGTCCAACATTCCGGTGATAGAGACAGTAGTTGGGATCTTTTATCTTACCAACGTCTTCTGGCTTCTTATTCTCCGGAAGTTTTAGCATTCCCTTCTTTTGGAGCAGGTGAAAGAGGACTGGTGTCTGTTCAGCTTTGAAAGTGTAATTCCTTTCTTGATGCGGTCTAATTTGCCTTGACCCTTGCTGACCTTGAGATTTCGGCTCTGGCGGAGGACTGGTTTTCTGAGGAGCAGTTTCTGATGACATTACTGCTTTCCCTTTATTCTTGTTGCTGTTGTTTTTGGTATATGATTTACTACCCCCAGCACTTCTTGGCCCGCGGGACTCTTCAACTCGGCGAATCAAGTCTTCAGCTTGCTCTCCTTGTTTGAGCAGGTCCCTCCACGTCTTAGACTCTACGGCCCCCATTTTGAGGAGCACAAGGTTGTGTCGACATGTCTCGACTAGAGTTTCCTGGATCATTCCGTGTTTACAATGTACGGACTTCTCCCGGAACCTTTCTATGAAATCTTTAACCGCTTCTTGTTCCCCCTGCCTAGTTGCAAGGAGGGAATGAACCGTAATCTCGGTGTCATCCTCGAAGAAACGTGAGAGAAATAATTTCTCAACATCTAACCAGGTATTAATAGTACCTGGGGGTAGCTGCATGAACCAAGTAAAGGCAGGCCCTCGCAAAGTACTTGCAAATACTTTGGTCATGATGGGATCATTACCCATTAAGTATCCTGCTTGGGACAAGAAATAATAGATGTGCTGACTGGGCGATCCCTTCCCGTCATAGGGCTCCAACTTGAGCGGCTTATACTTTGGAGGATAGGGTACTACATCCCATTCTGCTGGATATGGTCTAGAGACTCCTGACTCCTTCAACTCTTTTTTACGCATCAAGGCTTCGAGTTGATTCTGTAACTTTTCAAGCTTTTCTTCATGCGGATCATGGAAAGAAAATCTATCTTCTTCCTCATGCATCGAGTGGGCTTTCTCCTCCTGTTCTTCTTCATTTGGATTCTTCTTGCCCTGTTTAGCATTATCTTCAACAACTTTTAAAAGTAGCATCTTAAGATCTTCAATCGTTTTTTGTTGCTCTCGAATCATTCTTTCTTGAGCCTCAAATCTCTGATTGATATCACCAGATTTATCTGCCATGTGCGATGCTGACTTCTGTAGCCGAGACGATATAGAGGATGGGGGTGAGGCTATAGCGGAATTATCGCTGTTCTCGTCGTAAGAACCCCCTGCAAACTTCTTATAATTTCGGGGCGGGACGGCTCCTGATCTTAGTCGAGTAATACGATGAGGTTCATCATCGCTCGATTCTGAATCATCATCCGTCTCTGCAATTTTCTTCCCTTTTCCTACCATGTTGGAAGTTACAGCTCTCCCTTGTTTCAGGGGAGTGGTTCTTGTCTTCTTAGCAGGATTCTGGTTTGACTCATTTAATCGGTCGAACACAGATATCCTGTTCTTACTGCAGCCACAGTTATTCATCACGGCTGATACTGTTGTCATAAGTTGCTGGCAATGGCAACTATGTTCAACTTGAAGTTGGTTTATGCCTCTCTTCTTAGAAAGATGCTCCCTGAGGTCAGTGCCTCTAGCCACAAAATCAAGAGGTCCATTCAACTCTTGAGAGTGTTTAGGAATCCACTGAAACTTCTTTGATTGATCAATCCTGACTCTGGGGTCGAACCGATCCTCGCGTGGCTTAGGAATAGCCTCGCGTTTTATATTGCGGGCCTGAAGAATAGCTCCGCGCTTATCCATACTAGCCTCGCGTTTCTCGCTGGCTTGGTGTGTCCTTGGAAGTTTAGCTTCTGGAATAATAGCCCCGCGTGAAAGGAAGTTCTTGCACGCTGGCTTATCTTCGCGATTGACGCAGATCATAGCTTCGCGCTTAGCGCGGTTTTTACGACTGACAACTATCTGCCAATCATCTTCCCATTCCTTGTGGGTGTCAGAAGTCTTGCGTTTATTGCAAGTATCACTGGCTTCGCGTCTCTCGCTAGGCACAGTAATAGCCCCGCGTGGAGAATCACACGCTGGCTTTGAATAATTTTTATACTCGCGTAACTCGCAAGTGTTGGGTATTCTGCGACTAGCGCAACCCTTACTGGCTTCGCGTCTCTCGCTAGGCACAGTAAAAGCCTCGTGTGGAGAATCACACGCTGGCTTGGAATAATTTTTATACTCGCGTAACTCGCGAGTGTTGGGAATCTTGCGTAACTCGCCAGTATTACCAGCCTCGCGTGGAAAATCACACGCTGGCTTTTCCTTGCTTTTAAGGCAAGTTGTATCTTCGCGTTTAACGCGGTAGAGATTGGTCTCGCGGGTAGCGCGAGCCAATTTGCGAGGGACCATAGCCTCGCGTCCTCTAGAGTTAGCTCCGCGTCCAAGGCGGGCTTTGAGGGCTCTACGCCTCGCTCTCCGGTTCCTGTTCCGGAGTTGGGTCCTGGTCAGTCCAGTTTCCATGTCTTCTTCGGCAATCGGAAGCTCTTCCTTGGTTAGGATTTCTTGTGTGGACTCCAGCGTTATAACCGTAGTCTCCAAGGATCCCCGTCTCTCGGTGGATACCTTTCTACCCGTCACTCGGGCATTGGAGTACATACGGCGATAGTGTCGTGTCTCATCCAAATCACCTGATCCGGAGGAGAGGAACTCCTCATACTTCTGCTGGTCGATTTCAACGACCAGCGTGTCTACTTCGGATCCGATCAAGTCAACGTCCGATTGCGCCACAATCTCTTCATCAGTGAAAGAGATGGCTCCCACTGTGGTCGCCAGTTTGTTCGTCGCAAAAGTTCCTTTGCTTCCTCCCATTGAATTAACTTAAATTATAATGAAAGTGAACAAGATATAAAAAGAACAAACGAGAGGATTTTATATTTCAATCTCTCTCTTTTACAATATTGTGGGATCTGTGGCGATGGGATCCGTCAAGCAGTTCCTTTGGACGATCGGTACGTTGAAATCTTCTCTTTTAAAGATATCAGCCGAATATAGACGATCTTCTCTGGCTTTGATTTGTTCAAGGCTCTCTCGCGTAACTCGAACTTCTCAAGAACTCCAGAAAGAAGATGGTGATTTTCTCTGATCTTCACGAACTCAAGGCTCTGTGCGTAACTTGAATTCTCCAAGATTTCAGAAGATGATCGGCAAAGACTTCAAGGCTCTCTCGCGTACTTGAATTGCCAAAGGATCGATAGGAGGCTTCCGATGCCCAAAAAAAAGAAGACCCTTAGGGTTTCACCAAGAAGGTATTTATAGCTCCAGGTTAATGCAAGAGTTTCTATCTAAATAGAACTCGCATTCATCAAGGATTCCAATCAAATATCTTAGTTTTGATAGAATTCTGATTAGACTTGATTCGGGTATTTGGATAAGCCCAGAATCATAATCTCAATCAATTTGAGATTCTGGTTATCTGCTTACGCGGAGCTTTAATCGCATCAAAACGCGACGCTAAATAACCAAAACGCGGAGCTAACGCGGAGCTATTGATCATCTCCGCGTTTTACTCAAACGCGAGGCTAATACAAGCCAGACTGCGGAATCAACGCGGAGCTATTAAACATCTCTGTGTTTTATTCAAACACAGGGTTAATATAACCAAACGCGGGGCTATTGAATTAGCTCCGCGTTCTGTTGTGGAAAATCCTTTTAACTTAGAAATTTTCACTGCCAACAATTACCATTTTGTGCGTCATCACCTACAAGTAGGCACTCTTCGTCTTCTCTCGATTTCGTTGACTGATCAGCTCATGATCTCGTTTCCAAACTGAAGATGGTGTCTTCCAAACCATCTTGAGTTTGAGGAAGATATTAGCATATTTTAATAATTTAGGATATATTTTTAAATTAGGATATTTGACAAATCTAGCATATCTCAGTAATGTAGGATATCTTCATAAATTATGATATTTGACAAATTCAACATATCTCACTAATTTAGAATATCTTCCTAAATTAGAATATTTGACAAATCCTATAATGTTTTAGTATATCTCATGATATCTTTTTAACTTAGTATATTTGACTAATTTCCCTAATTAGACTAATTATGTGATTAAGGATTTTATGTAATTTGTATCAATTTGTATATTCTTTTATTTTTTGTCTTTTATGTTTACCTCCTTCACCTATAAAAGGATGGACATGGTAAAGTTTATTCGCATCTCATAATACAAAGCTATTTTCCACTACTCAGTTCATATTTTTATTAGACATCAATCAGTTGGATGCTTTCGTCATCTACAGTTAAGGAAACATGTTACTGAAGAATATATGTACGAAGCAAATAAGCTTTTGCATCAGTCCCAGAAGTGAGGTGCTTGACTCAAGTAATACAAATCTTCCATTCCCAGTGTCTGTGTGGATGTGGATGTGGATATGGGTTCTGATCTCCCTATGAGGAACTTTTGGAGCTAATGCTAAGGCACTGTCAAACGTGACGATATGGTTACAAAATAATTTGAGTTTATAGTGTTTGTGGATTATGAAGTCGGCGTGATCCACTTAAATCCTAATGTTAATTAGTTGGTACTAGTGGGAAACCCGCGCAAATGATTAGGATATATTCAGTTGTTTACTTTTGGAAATGATGGAGTAATATTAAAGCTTATTTGAAATTAAAAATTGAAGATCTAGCCCAATTTAAAGATTGATGATTTAGCATGATTTTAAACTTAAAACTTTTTATTATGCAAAATTATTGTCTTATATTGTAACTCTGTAGCTACATAACATACATTATATTCCCATTAGCAACCACCCCCCCCCCCCCCCCCCCCCCCCCACCCCCCCTCTGTTTGCTTATTAATACAAATAAAAGAATATTCGATATGGTTGGAAATACTTAGATGTGCTTACTTTTGGGAAGGTAGAGTTAAAATTTACTCTTCTAAACCCAATATTACTTTCTTATGTATGTGTGAATTATTATAGGCCTTCAAAATCACATAGAATAGTCTTCAGTTACATTCTTTTCTTAAAATTCAAAATTAAATATATAAATATAATTTATAATTATATGATTATTATATATCTAATAGTAAGAAGGGTTAAGACAAAAAATAGTCAATATAAAAATAAAAAATAAATTAAAATAATCATTCAAAATAATCCGATAAGTTAGCATTTTCTTATATGTGTCAATTATTATAAGCCTTCAAAGTCACAGAGGGTAGCCATAACCATGTATAAAGATTTCGATACATTTTTTTCTTAAAATTCAAAATAAGAATATACAGAATTAAATATATATGTATAATTATATAGTTATTCTCTCTATAGTAAATAATATTCAATAGAGAAAAATAAAAACTAATTAAAAAAGTAACTGAGAGAGCCATTTAAATATTAAACATAGTCCCCAATTGACTTTAGGTACTTAATTTGAGAACTACTTATGACATGCTTAAATATATATTTATGAAGAATTAAACCAAGAAAATTTGTGGATACTTATTTTGAAACCTTTATTCAGATATCATATGGGATTTTTACTTTTGAAATATGAAAATAGGATGTTAGTGAATTAAAAAGTACACAAAATAAAAATAGAACAAAGGAACCAAAAAAAATATTTACAAAAGAGGGTTTTCTTTTGATAAAAGACCCAAACCCAACAGAAGGAATGAAAAGGAAATTAATTACCATAAAATATAATATCAAGTTTTCAAAATAGAAGTTCCAAAATTATATATATATATATATATATATATATATATATATATATATATATATATATATATATATATATATATATATATATATATATATATATATATATATAATTACTGTAGGTGAGCCGCCAGCTTAGGAAAAGTTAGGTGAGCTAGCGACAAAATTATAATAATCCAATCAATTTTCTTCAATATTTCTTTATAATTACTATCTCTACCTACTTAATTTCTTTGGGTTTAAATTTCAGAAATTTTGGAGTTTATTTACCATTTCATCAAGTGCATACAAAATGTTGTATTTATTGAAAACCGTTAATTTTGTGTTAACTTGATGGAGGATCAAATCAAAACTAAAAACCCAAGAAATTGGGTATGAGTGAATCCTAGGGGGTCGAGATTATAATCCAAAAGAAATTTTTTAAAAATGATTATTGGAGATAAAATGAACTACAGTTTAGATAACTTGCGTGAATTGTCAGCTCATTTTTATTTTTCTTATATATATATATATATATATATATATATATATATATATATATATATAGAGAGAGAGAGAGAGAGAGAGAGAGAGAGAGAGAGAGAGAGAGAGAGATACCTCAACTCCTAGTATTCTTTTATGATATATAAAATTTCTTGCATAATATTTAACTTGTTTATTCCTTTAGTAATAATCGTTATAAAAGCATATATATACTTAAAATAAAACATAAAGGAGATTGCTATTACTTACTTATGGAAGATATATATTTAGGAAAAGGATATTTTACAGCTTGAAAGAAAAGAATATGACATGTGAATCTATTTATGACTATGTAGAAAATAAAATTTAAAAAAAATAAATACTTAGGAATCTATTTTATGGAGAGATAAAAAAAGAAGAAGAAAGTAATCCATGAACATGGGATAATAATCACATAACTTTAAAATAAGAACATTATGAAAGTTGTTAATACTTACCTTATGAATGACATATTTCACAAAATAGTTTTTCGAAAATGATATGATATCATGGCAATCTGAAACCAAAGAACACTATATGAGAATAAATTCTATAAAATTTACATTTATGGTAAGACAAACAAAGAGTATTTTCTTGAGAAAAAAACAAAGAGGATTTATCTTTTGAATATGAGATTTTCTCTCTCCTTCTCCTTTTTTATGGGGTAAATAAGTAGTTGTTAAGAAGTCACCCCTAAAATTTAGGATTTCTAAACCGTTTAGTATATGATGATAATAATAATAAATTAATTTGAAAATTCAAAAAAAATCATATGAGCCTTTTTTCTCAGTTTTTTTGTTTTTTAAAAGCTATAAATCCATATTTTCTTTCTCTTCTTCACTTAGTAATATAGAAAGATATCTTTACTATTTGCGGTAGAAATATTTCAAAAGCATAACTTGTCCACTGGCTGCACTATTTCGTAATTCTTGTTCGCTCTCTAGTTTGCTCGTCTTAGCTCTGACTTGTTCCTATGGGCCCGCTTTCTTAGTGTAGGTCTGCTTAGATTTGAGGTTGGTTGGTTAGGAGCAATGTTTAGAATAACGATAACGGTAACGTAATGTTCTGTTTTTGTTAGGTTATATAGCATATAGCGTAACACATAACGTAGGTTATGCAATTTTCTATTTATTTAATAAAAATAAATATAAAACTATATTAAATAAATTTTATAAATTAAAAATTGAATTAAAAAATTCTAAGAGAAAATATAAAAAATTATATCACAATATTAATTCTAAATTTTTAACAAGTTTCACAGTAATTTTTATATTTATCTTCATAGATTAAATTACATTCACACCTATAATTCCAGTCATCATCTAAATAAAGAAATAATATTTCAAATTTATTTTCTTTTATTATCAATATTATAGTTTATATTTTGTAATGATAAATTTATGTTATTTTTAATTGTTTATTTTAGATTAGCTAAGAACTCAATTTAATCAGAAAGTAAGAAGTTTCAGTAAGTGGAAAGAAATTATGACAAATAAAAATTCAGTAATTGAAAAGAAATTATGACAAGTAAATAAGGATGTACAAGTTAACAATACCACAAGAAATCAATTAAGCAAACAATAAGCCGTTAAGTGAAAAAAAAAAAAACTACAGTAATTCACTAACAATCAAAATAAATAATCGAAATTAATATAAATTCTATTTAAAAATTATTGTAAATAACGTTAGTATTGAGTTATTTTCGACTGATAAATAATGTTGGTTTTCTATTAGGTTTCATAACGCAACATAATGGATTTCATAACGCATTATTTTCAACATTGGTCAAGAGTATATTTATGGATCTCCACGTCAAAATTCGTGCCATCAATTGGATGGGGGCAGGTAATGTGATGCTTGTGGGCGAGCCTAATGGGTTTTTTTGTTTTTTTTTATTTTTTATTTTTTTGATAGGGAAGCAATTGAAAATATTACTTTACTTAAATTAAAGAAATTCTTAAATATCATAGGCAGAACAATATAACAATATAGATTAACGATACCAATTAGTCTTATCTCTGGCGGCATTATTTATATCTAATTTGTGAAGGGTTCCAAAATGACTTTGGGTGAAAACTCAGTTTTCTATTACCAAAAATGTTTTTGTGAGTTTGACTGTGATGAAGAAATCAAAGACATAATACAGAGTCATAAATCAAACACTAATAGTTAAGATTGTACTTCTTTTTTAAATGTCAATCAATTTTTAAATTCCAAAAAACTCTAAAAGAAAATTTCAAACTTATTAATAAAGAGATCTATGGATGCAAACAGTACGGTTAAGGTTAAGGCAAATTGACTGAAATCCAAGGGAAGAAGTACAAACAGGTATAATGTAAATTAAAAAAACTTAAAATTTCTTATCTCTTTTTGGCCATCACCTTGCAGGATTCTAATTTCCAAAAAGCACAAGCATAGTGGGCACTGCTCATTGCGAACTAAAAGACAAAAACAAAAAGGACGCGTGAAGATTAAACAGCAAAAGCAAATTTTTTTCATAAAATTTATGTTAGAAATTTAGAGAATTTAGGATAAGTTAAGATTTAGTAGGAGCCGAATTTCAAATCTAGACGAATCACATACCTATCTTCACATATTATACAAGAAAAATTTAGAAGTAGCAAATTAGATACATGCTCTTGAATAAACAAGTTTTCTTCCATAATAATTCTCTAATTAATTTTAATTGATCGTCATACATTGTTGTATGTATACTCCAAAATACATGTATTGTACATGCAATTAAAAATAAAATAAATATAACTAAAATCTCAATAAAACTTAAGAAATAACTTGTAATAAAACCCAGTCTTTCATGTCCGGTTTATATATATATATATATATATATATATATATATATATATATATATGAGAAAAATAAAAATGAGCTACAGCTTATACAAATTACTTGAGCTACAATTTATTTTCACTACCTCTATAGTAGCCACACTTGTTTTGCATTATTCTTTTATGTACCCATGCAAGTTTTGCATTATTCTTTTATGTACCCATTGGTACGTGAGAAAGATAACATTGCAATGAGCATCACATCAGGGACATTTGTCCAAAAAAGATATTTCCCTCCCATCAATCAAATAAACCACTGATGAATTCAAAACTACCCAGAGTCTAATCAAAAAACACAAAAAAGAAGGAAGATTCAAGAAACTCATAATGTAGCTTGCAAAACCCAGCTAGCGAGCGAATACGCCTGAGCATCAATCAATCAATCAATCCACGGAGTAACTTTCTAGCCCACTATTTAATGTCAAAAAAAACCCGGTCTGCAGCCAACTTGGAACTTTCTTACAAGACAAATCAAGATCAAGAAACATTAGGATCGATGAACTCGAAGCAACCAATCCAAAAGAGAACTCACTGCCTGCAGCGAAGATGCGTAGGATCAGCTCCAAATCAAATCCAATATTGAGTGAAGCCTTCTGGCTGATCTGAATGCCAGACTCCAGCAGGGGAATGTCGGAGGAGATGAGGTAGGGAGCGTGCTGCCATCCACGAAAGCAAGAGGTACTGCCTCCTGCACAATCGCCAGCGGCCCCTGTATGCCGGTGACCACCCTCCTGACATCGTGGTCAATGTACCGGCCCCTCATCCAACATACAGATAACGTTCGATAACGTAACGTAAACGAATATACCAAATCTTAAAATATATGAAAACAATAAAGTACAACTATCACCAATAAATATACATATTCACAAAATGAAAGATTAGAAAGATAATAAATAATTTTTATTTTAACAAAATATCAAATTAATCATGAAATGATCCAAAGGATAACAAAGCTGAATACAATCTTAGATTTCGAGTTTTCGAAATAATAAACTAAAATGAATAATACTGTCTAAAATAATTTAAAAAATGAATAGATATTTTCTAAGAAGAGGTTTACAGCGAAAGCACCTATTAAGCGCTTTGCTGAATCGTTAAAATATTATTCCAGCTGTGGTGGGTCCTCCTAGATATCTTGCAAATTGTCTGGACATACCAAACCAGTCTCGTTAAAACGACCTAGAATGTATTACAGAAGGAGAAATAATAATACACAAACATGCTATGTGTATATATAAATAAAATATAAAACTAAATAAAATAATAAAATCATGATAGTATCAGCAAAATATAAATCTTAAAAAGAATGTGAAATATAAATTATATTTGTTTTGAAAAAAATAATAAACTAACCAGTAGTAGTGAAAGCATATTTTGAGTGGTGTTGGAATTTAACATGACGGCAAAAGTTATATGAATGTATCACAAAATATAAATCTTTAGAAAGAAGTAGAACATGAGTTAAATTGCAGTTATCTTAAGGATGATAATAGTTAATGGGTATATTTATGTACATGTTATGGATGACATTGTAGCAGATATAAAAATAAACATACATGTGAAATATGATATCATATTATGTTTATTGTGAATTCATTTGAAACTATCAGAAATAGTGTACTACATGTTTTATGAGTATCCCGTGCATATCCGGGACCACGACCATGATTTCTGATACTGCCCCAGAACGTACTGCTATGTACTAACGAACACGAATACTGATAAGCCTAAACTCTATGTGCACAGCCCTATATAATGATGATAATCCAGTAATCACCCGAAACCTCTGTGGTTAGGTCCCTAAGTTCGACTGTACAAATTCAAGAATATAAAACTCCTAAAACATGTATACAGTTCACTCTTCAAGCTCCCTCTTAACCCCATTGATTTTATTTTTAATTTAATGTTTAAGTATATCAACATTACAAGCATAAAAAAAAAAACTATATAAAATGAACACACCTATATTACTCTTAATTATGAGGGCAATACATAAATAGAACAAAAATTTCTATGTGAGAAAATAGATAGGAACATGGAAGTTGTGCCACCTTGACCCTATTCTAGAGATCAGATTGATGTCTTTCAAGGAAAATAGTATTGTTCTATTTAGATAGTGTTTAACCTCTTTTATAAAATATTGAATTAGTTTACATGTCACAACCAATTGAAAAGCTTTGCTGTCCGCTTCAGATGAGACCAACTCTTTTTTTCTCGTTATCATTCTAAGTACTCTGGCTACATCTTTGGTACATAACACAAATTTTCGGTTGAGCCATGCCATTACTAAGAGAACAAAGATAAATCGTTTGCAATGTTCTTTATGTTTTCACTTCAGGAAGGTAAAATTGTTATGCTGTTCATTTTCATTAAACTGAAAGTTCAATTATAATAATGCAACTGGACAGAGAAATTCATATTTGAATTCTAAGTTTAGACAGTTCTATTTTTGACCTTTCTATGGCAAATCCATGAGCAATGACTCAGCATTTTGAGCTAATGTAACGGGCTTAAACATCCTTCAATTGTTCTCTAACTGAAATAAACTTTTTTTTTTTTTTGATAAAAAAATGGCGAACTATTGCCCCATGCGCTCCATTAAAACGATTTTAACGGAACTATATAAAAAGAGCAGAAAAAAAGAAATAAGAAAAAAGAAAAAATAGTATATATACCCATCCAAGATGGGTTACATCATAGTCTACTATGAATTACAAAGATAGGGTAAACGAAATAGGTCCTGCCACTGGAATTCGCAATCCCTATTCTTCGTCATCCAAGTTTTCTTCGGTGGCCAGGGTTGTATTAGCATCTGCAGCTGCTGTCCCCTGTACAGAACTCAGAATATCCACAACTGGAATCTTGGGAGTTGAGGAATGAGGAGTCGTCCCTACATCTCCAAATGCTGCTTTCGATAAAAACACGTCATTAGTAACTTTATAAATACAACGATCCAAACTATAAGCCGTATCACAAAATATTTTTCTATTTCTCTCTAGCCAGAGGTTCCAAACTATCGTAGCTATGAGTCTTGTGGCCATGTTTGTTTCACTTTCGGTATAAAGAAGTTTCAACCAGATCGACGATGGGCTATCCAACCTAAATCGGAAGCCATACCGGAGAGCAACTTCGAACCAAATCATCATGGAGACAGGATATTCCACTAATCAATGTGTTAATGTTTCAATAGCGGACCCACACAATGTACATCTGCTTGGACTCTGCCATTCTCTCCGCTGTAGGTTGTCCCAAGTGAGGATCGCAGTTTTATTTAGGAGCCAAAGGGACATTTTAACCTTTAGGGGACATTTAGTCCTCCAAATATTGACGACATGTTTGGATCTGATCCCCCATCATTTAGGAAGCCGTACATTGTCCTAACCGAGAATTGTCCTGATTTTTCCTATTTTCAAATTGGTATATCATCATTGTCAACGATTCGAAATTGTTGTAACATGTTACGCAATTTTCTTTAGTGTTACTAGTAAGCTGCTAATCATTTCACGCGGGAGACATCATCCAACGACACACAGGGGAATTGAATTGGTGAACTTCCCTCGAGGGAACAAGTTTTCCCTTCCTAAGGATTTATGTTTTGTTTTTTTCGCTGTTCGGTTCAGTTCAGTGAACAGGCATTCTGTTCACTGAACAAAACAGGAATTCTTTTTCTTTTTTCTGTTACGTTTAGAACAGTGAACAGAACAGTCGGTTTTGTTCACTAAATTGAATAGGATTTTTTTTTAAAAATCATTTGATTCTTTTATCAAGATATAAATTTTTCTATACACAACCAACAATCAAATATCACAAAATTCAACCTACAACCAAATTATACCATTTCGAGCAAAAAAACCACAAAACTTGGTATTCAAAACAAGATTTAACCTACAGTCTACAATTAATTATCACAATCTAATTTAAAATAAATTAAAATTAGTACTTGCACAAGAATGACTAACAACTTTGATTAATTGATTTGGTCTCCTAAAATACTTGTTTTTCTAATTTCTTTCTATATTTGTGTAAAAATATACAGTAGCCTAGACAAACTCAAACAATAAGTACAAATAAAAATAAATGTTCATTAATTCCTCCAAAACTTATTAGGATCGTAAAATTTATTAAGATAGGAAACTTAATAACATATTTCTCTAATACAGATAATCAAAAGTCAAAAATAAATTTGAATTAGTAATTGTCTCGAATAATTCTGTTTGATTCCAGACTAACCCCTTTTTGTCCCATTTCTTTTTTATTGTTTTCTTCTGTTCTCTCTTGGTATTTGTTAACCGTATTTCCTTTTTTCTGTTGTACTTTTTTTTAACATAAGAAAAGATTTGGGAGAGAGAAAAAAAGTTGTTAGGTAGGTAAGATCAAAATTAGTATTATCTTTTAGATATATTTATTAGCTAAGATTTAGTGGCTAAGTTATTTTGATAAAATAGAATTAGTGATTCAGATTCTACATTATCTTTATGAATTCTTTTTCTTTTTTGTAAGGAGTCAAGATTGGATTATCTTTTATTTATTATTAGGGGTATTTACTGGTTTGTCCCTCAAATCTTTAAATATTATGATTTTACCCTCCAAATCTTCATATTTATAATTTTGCCCCCCAAATCTCATAAGTTACAACAATTTTGCCCCCCTCTCTAACTTTCCCAAACACAGTTAATTTTTTGACCATTTTACCCCTCATTTCCTCTTTTATTTTCATCCTCTTCTTCTTCTCTCTTCCTCCTTTCTTCTTATTTTCTTCATTATTTCTCCTCTCTTCCTCCTCTCTTCTTCTTCTCTTTTCCTCCTCTCTTCTCATTTTTTTCATTTTTTTTTTTTACTCTTTCATGTTCATATTTTCCTCCTCTCTTCTTATTTTCTTCTCTTTTTTTACTTGAGATAATTGATTTGGTGAACTAGAGGAAAAATGCATGACATGAAAGAGTAAAAAAATGAAGAAAATAAGAAGAGAGGAGGAAAAGAGAAAGAGAAGAGAGGAGGAAGAGAGGAGAAATAATGAAGAAAATAAGAAGAAAGGAGGAAGAGAGAAGAAGAAGAGGAGGAAAATAAAAGAGGAAATAAAGGGTAAAATGGTCAAAAAATTAACTGTGTTAGTGAAAGTTAGAGAGGGGGGCAAAATTGTTGTAACTTATGAGATTTGAGGGGCAAAATTATAAATATGAAGATTTGGGGGGTAAAATCATAATATTTAAAGATTTGAGGGACAAACCAGTAAATACCCTTATTATTATTATATTAGTTTTTTGTTAATATAATATATTTAAAATAAATAAATTCATGAATATTTATAGATAAATATAAAAATATTGTATAGAAAATTTGTGATGCTGCAATCAACCTCATGGCTCTCCCATTGAACCGCCCACCCATCTACCAGAAACAACACCTCCACTTTGAAACTCTCGAACCACAGAGGCTGAGGGATCGTCCTACAAACAACCTTAGGGCTCAGATGTCCATTCGTGATGATGCCGCCAGCAGTAGCACCCGGGCCTGCTGCAGGTATCATTTGCACTTCCACTGAGCAGATTGTTTCCCACTACTGAGCTTTAATGAGTCTGTATATCCTTGCCTCTGAATCGTCGTCCATGACAACGGAACTTAGGCGGTGCTTGTTCAGCTTTCCTAGCTGCATCCTGGGCTCGTGCCCATAAGCCTGAAGAGGAATTATGTGCTTTACTTCCAAGCTATCAACATAAATTGTACATAATTGTTTGTTTTATCAGACAGATTAGATAATGTTTAATAAGATTAATAAGATTAAATCTTATTATCTAAACCAGAATTGTTGTTAGATGAATTTAGAGACAGAACAAAGATAGAAAATCTGAATTTATTTAAATAACATATGAACAATTTATTACTTTAGAAAGGAAACAAAATTGTATATAGATATTTATATATAAGTTATTAGTTTAAATATCTAATTAGAACAATATATAAATTCAAAGTAAGTTAGAATACGTTACTATTTGCAAGAAGAATGTATGCAGAAAATGATCACAATTTGCAAGATGATGTAGGTTGGAAAATAATCGAGGATAGCGTTGAATGTTATCTCTTTAAGACCAATTCACCTTCCACTGGTATGTTTCTGGATTTCAGTGAGCATCAGTCTCTCAGGATGTAACGATCTTTTATAACAGGAAAGAAGCAACAATCATGTTGCTTCTGGCGAATCTGATAAAAAATACTCTCTGGTTTGTGTGGTGTAATGCGGGATAGAACAAAACAAAACTTCTGTAGACAGAGAACTTAGAGAATTCTTGTCTACAGAAAAAGGAAGAAGGAAAAAAATTGTGTTTTAAATAGGCTCTCAGACATGACCGTTAACTAATTGACACGATCATTGGATTCTAAAAGTCAGATCCTAACGACTAATAACCCTTAATGAGTGGGTCTGAATCACGTTACTGTTTAAATATTTATATATAAGTTATTAGTTTAAATATCTAAACAGAACAATGCATAAATTTAAAGTAAGTTAGAATACGTTATTGTTTGGAAGAAGAATGTATGCATAAGATGATCACAGTTTGGAAGATGATGCGAATTGGAAAATAATCGAGACTAGAATTGAACACTATTTCTTTAAGACCAATTCGCCCTCCACTGGTATGCTTCTGAATTTCACTGGGCATCAGTCTCTCAGGATGCAACAATCTTTCTACAGCAGGAAGGAAGCAACAATTATGTTGCCTCTGGTGAATCTGATAAAGAATACTCTCTGGTTTGTGTAGTGTACTGCAGGGCAGAACAAAACAAAACTTCTGTAGACAAAGGACTCAGAAACTCTTGTCTGCAGAAGAAGGAAAAAGGAAAAAAAAAAAAAGTGTGTTAAATAGGCTCTCAGACACGACCGTTAACTAACTGACATGACTGTTGGATTCCAAAAATTGGATCCTAACGACTAACAACCTTTAACGGGTGGGTCTAAATCACATTACTATTTAATAATTATATATAAGTTATTATTTTAAATATCTAAACAGAACAATTCATAAATTTAAAGTAAGTTAGAATACGTTATTGTTTGGAAGAAAAATGCATCCAGAAGATGATCACAGTTTGGAAGATGATGTAGGTTGGAAAATGATCGAGGCTATTATTGAACGCTATCTCTTTAAAACCAATTCGTCCTCCACAGGTATGCTTCTGCATTTTAATGGGCGTAAGTCTCCCAAAATGCAATGATCTTTCTGCAACAGAAAGGAAGCAGCAATCTTGTTGCCTATGGCATATTTGATAAAGAATACTCTCTGCCTTATATGGTGTAATGCATGATAGAACAAAATAAAACTTACGTAGACAGAGAACTCAAAGAATTCTTGTCTGCAGAAGAAGGAAGAAGGGAAAAAAAAATGTGTGTTAAATAGGCTCTCAGACATGACCGTTAACTAACTAACACGACTGTTCGATTCCAACAGTCGGATGCTGACTAACAACCCTTAATGGGTGGGTCTGAATCCAAGTCTGAACCCAATAGAGGCAATCCGAACTGAACCGAATCACACCAAAAATCAAAGGCTCCTCACGACAATGCGTAGTGAGCCACTAAAGCGCCCATTCGCATATGCGCGTGCGGGTATAGTGTAGTACCACCCGTAGTGCTCAAGATTTTTCCTCTTATTACATAAGTAATATCATGGAACAAACAATTATATTTTAACCCACAAACTAACAATACTTTTACCGATGCGGGACTATCTTTTGTTTTGTTCCCTTACCATGTTTTCTACTTTAAAAAACTATTTTCCATTCGCCTAATTTATTATTTTGAACTAGTGAATTGACTCTAAGTCTCAAGTTCAAACATGAATTCAACAATAACAACAGCCTGCGGACGCTCCTCTACTAGCCAACACGCCCTATTGCTCCAAGAAACACCGGTGTTGGGGTGGAGTCTCATAGTAGTGTCAGAGTTTCCCTCCATTGAGTGGTGGGAAGACCCTGAACTGCTATCGTGCTTTGGCATAATGTCACCTGCAAAAGAAGGATTAGTAATAAGCAGGGAAAAGGTTGACTGGAAGGAGGATTCAGGGAAGGGAAGAGAGAATATCATAGATAAGGAAAAGAAGAGGAAGAGAAGGTTAGGAGAATTTAGATAAGGTTCATTTGATAGCTAGGGTTACAATTCTCCTTGCGAGCTTATATATTGCTCAATTACACAATATTCCTTAACTGTCCTCTTCTCCTCAGTACGAGGGTTCATCCTAGTCCTTCATTGTAGAGTAGCAATGGCTCTTTACTCTACAGTGAAGAATTAAGTTCAAAAATTGAGCTATAAAATTAGGTAGAACAACTCCTAGTGGGCCAGGCTTGGGCTTCTCTCTTCAAGACAACCAAAAAGAAAAGATAAATGGCCCCAGGCCTATAACAGCTAATAATGATCTTGGGCCCATAACAGCTAATACTCCAATGGGTAGCAATGTTAGGGTCACTGCAATCAGACCCTAACACCCCCCATCCTCAAGACGAGACCTAGCCCCTGAGATCGAACTTTGGGAATTTGGAGCGCACGATGGACACATCCTCCCATGAAGCTTCGGATATATCTGCATTCTTCCATTTGACCAATAGTTGAGTTTCAACATGATTCCCCTTTCGAGCCACCCTCCTATCCAGAATTGCCTCCGACTTTTTTTCCACTAGCTCCCAAAATGAAGGAGGATCAATGCTTATAGTGTGATGATCACCTTCATACTTTTTCAGCTACGACACATTAAAGACGTCATGGATCTTCGCATGAAAAGGTAGTTGTAGTCTGTAAGCTACACTTCCAATCTTCTCCATGATAAGGTATGGCCCATGAAACTTAGAAGCAAGTTTCTACGGCATTGAGCTTCGCAAGAAAGTTTGTCTGTAGGGCTGCAGTTTGAGTAGGACATGATCTCCGACTTCAAAATGTCTTTCTGTACGGTGCCGATCTGCAAACACCTTCATGCAGTCTCTAGCCCGTGTAACTGATCCTTCAAAATCTTCCCCATCCTATCTCGATCATACAAACTATCTTCCACTGCCTTCACTCGAGCAGTATTGGGTACATAGTGCAAGAGGGTAGGAGGAGCCCTTCCATAGACTACTTTGTATGGTGTGAATTCCGTTGACGATTTCCACGTAGTGTTGTGCCAAAATCTAGCCCGTGGCAACCATTTCTGCCATTCATTCAGTTTCACACTGTAAAAACATCACAAATAGCACTCCAAGCATTAATTGATCCTCTCCGTTTGTCCATCGGATTGAGGATGATAAGCCGAGCTAAAATTGAGCTGCATACCTTGGAGTTTGAAGAGTTTCCTCCAAAAAGAACTCGAACACCCGATCTCTATCAGACATGTTGGACTTCAGCATCCTGTACAAGTGGAATATTTCTTCAATGAAAATTTGCTTTATCTTTGAAGCAGAGAACGGGTGTTGCACAGGAACAAAGTGGGCGAATTTGGAATAATGGTTGACCACCACCATGATAGCATTCTTCCCATGGCTCATCGGCAACCCTTCCATGAAGTCCATTGATATATCCTTCTACACACGCACAGGAAGGGGCAGTGGCTCTAGCAACCCTGGAGTGGCTATCGTCTCTCCTTTGTTCCGCTGACAAACATCACAAGCATGAATGGCTCTCTTGATTGCTTTCTTCATCCCCAGCCACCAAAATGTATGTTTGATGCGGTGGAGTGTACGGTGGTCATTAAAAAAAATGGTGCACAAGGGAGATGCTGGGTCTAACAAAATATGTCCTTTGTAAAACCATACTCCCTCAATGTAATGATAGTGTTGAGAAGACTTGACTCCTGATTCAATTTTTTGTTGCAACTGCTTGAAAAAAATCAGAAGTTGCCACAATTTCTTTCACGGGCTGTAGCCACATTGGCTCCACAATGGAGATAACCTTGCAAACATTCTCTTCTTCTTGTAATTCATCCCTCATGATAGAGCATTGGTTGCTAAGTTCTCAGCCCCTCATTTGTACTCTACCAAATAATCGAACCCCGCAAGCTTGATCAACCAGGGATGCTGAGATTCTTGGCATAGCTTCTAGTCCAACAAGAATTTCAAGCTTCGTTGATCGGTTTTGATAATGAATCGACGCCCAAGTAAATATTGTTGCCACTTGTTCATAGCTAGTAAAATGGAGAGCATCTCTTTCTCGTATGTAGACAACAAAAGTGCCTTGCCCTTGAGTCCTTGACTGGAATAGACAATGGGGTGTCCATCCTGCATCAACACCGTGCCCATTCCCCCATGAGAGGCATCAATACGAACTCCTTGTTGAAATAAGACATTTTAAGAACTGGAGGAGACATCATGGCATGCTTCAGCTTTTCAAAAGCCCTGCAGCTACCCTTTGTCCAAACAAAGGCTTCCTTCTTTAACAGTGCATTCAGTGGAACTGCGATACCACCATACCCTTGTATGAATTTGCGGTAGTATCTTATTAGCTCGAGAAATTCTCATAGTGCCTTCGGGGCACGGGGTAATGGCCACTCTTCAATCGCCTGTAGTTTCTTGGGATCCACCGCAATCCCATTCTCCGATATCACATGCTTGAGGTAATCCACAAATAAACACCCGAACTTACACTTAGATAACTTTGCAAACAGTTGGTGATGTTGAAGTAGTTTGAGAACTTGGCTCAAATGGTTGCTGTGCTCCTCCAAACTCTTGTTATAGACCAAGATATCGTCGAAGAAAACAAGCACGAACCTCCTCAAATATGGTTTGAAAATTTGATTCATGAGTCCTTGAAATATGGAGGGAGCATTCATGAGACCGAATGGCATAATAAGATACTCGCAGTGACCTTCATGCGTCTTAAACGTGGTCTTTGCAATGTCTTATGCAGCAACTCGCACCTGGTGATACCCTGAGCATAAATCTAATTTTGAAAAATATTTTGCACCATGTAATTTATCTAGAAGATCATTGATACGGGGTATAGGGAACTTATCTTTAACTGTGTTTCGGTTCAATGCTCGGTAGTCTACATAAAGACGCCAACTGCCATCGTTTTTCCTTACTAACACCACGGGGGAAGCAAAGGGACTTGAGCTAAAGCGAATGATTCCCGTGGTCAGCATCTCATTGATTTGCTTCTCTATCTCATTCTTTTGATGGAATGGATATCTGTAAGGTCTTGCAGTCTTGCATTCACTGTTAGAGTTAGATCTATCAAAGGAATTTTATGGTCGCAAGCACGACTAGGGGGCAAGCCTTTTGGAGACGCAAAGACATCTTGATATTCTCTTAAAACTTGTTGCAGCTCTTCTAGACAAGGACTTAGGCCCTCTTCTTCCACCTCTACAGCTTGTATTAGAAAAGCTGCGCCTTTAACTTGAAGCATTTTGCTAAGTTGTTCACCTTCTATGACATCAATCGCGCTAGCATTGGCCCCTTGCAAAGTCACAATTCTTCCTCCTCTCCAAAACCTTAGGGTCCTTTTAGAGAAATCCCATAAAGTAGGACCAAGACTTTTAAGCCAAATGGTTCCCAAAATAATTTGAGTATCCCCGAGCAGCACTACTAGAAGATCGGTTTGAGATTCGAAGACTTGAATATGAATACTTGAGTTTTTATAGCATTCTCCCCCTTCATTTTCTCACCATCTGCCACTTCCACCTCAAATCCATTGACTTAAGTCAACCTCAATCCCAAACGAGAGACTATTAAGGGATCAATGAAATTGTGTGTAGCTCCCATGTCCACCAAAAATCCCACTTCCTTCCTTATGACTTTACCCACTAATCGAATAGAACTAACTCCGGTTACTCCCACCGAACCATTAGCAGACAGCTCAATTGATGGTGAAGAATTAGCATTTGGATCTTCTTCAAAACCACTTCAGGCTCTTCTTCTTCCTCCATATCAGCCACAATCTCCAGACAAAGCATCTCTTGATTCTTACAATGATACTCGGCAGTGTACTTCTCATCATGATGGAAGCACAACCCTTTTTCACGTCTTTCATGAATCTCTTGTGGGGATAAATTCTTCACTGCACCACTGCTATAGGTTGAAGCTTGGGTTCCTCCCTTGTTGGAAGTATTACTAGAGTGTCCTGATGTGTTGCCACTGGATGACTGGCCTGTCCTTACTCGAGGGAAATTGGCCCTCTATGCCTTCTTCAAAGCTTTTCCTTCTCATCTTCAACCTTGGCCAACCGCATAGCTTCAATAATAGAAGTGGGGTGTTTAGAGATCAGTTCATATTGTACACTCGAAAAATTGCATATTCCTTACATTGCTAATTTACTTTTGAATTACAGCAATAAAAAAAAATTACAAAGAAATTCAAGATTACAAAAATAGAGAACGATTAATTTTGATTTCCTTTTTTAATTGGTGGGTCTGGCAGCGGTGGAGCCTTGATTCTGCATTCCGTTGACAATCCGATCTGGATTGAAAAACTCCTCTCTGCTAACTCTGGAATAAGACCCGCTCTCTAGGAGTTCTCTGTTTTTCTAGATTCTTTGGACTCCAGTCTCTGGAAAAAATCCTTCTTTTTGAACTCTGTCCTCCTTTTTAAAGATGGGGGAGTAATCGTTCGCTTCAAATCCGAATAAAAATTTTTCTTCAAATCCCGGTCAAATCTGTGTAATTAATCGCTAAAAATCCGAATCAAACGGTATAACTGAAGCACAGGATTGGGCAACCCTGCGGGAGCAACCCATGGGTGGGACCCGCGAGAGCGCTCTCGCGTGCAGGAGCGCTCCCGCAGGAGCGCTTCCGCGAGTTGGCACCCGCGGGTGGGACCCACGCGCTCTCGTGGGTTGCCACCAGGGGGTGCAATCCGCACCCATTTTAAATTTTATTTATTTATTTATTTTTACATGTCTACATAACCCCTTCCAAAGTTTTTGAAATTTCGTATTGATTTATATCGAATCCAAAATACTTTGGACTCTTTTAATTTTAGCACTGTAGTCTTCATTGTGTGGCGCAATTTTTTATGGTATACTGTGAACCATATTCTGGAATTGCTATCTTCCAACTGTATTGTTATTGGAGATATACTGTTGAACCTCTCCGATGCATCAGAAATTGCTTCTAGTGAATTTTCTTGATGCAGGTTATTGTACTTGTGCGGCTGATGTGTTATATTTACTGCAAGCGCACAGTATCGTTGTAGCGCTGTACAGGTCGTCTCACAAGGATCTAGGGTGTTTCTGCGTTCTTACTTTCTCTATAGTTCAACGGACTAACCAAAGGTTCTAGATTGAGGTCGGATTAATCTAAGTAGCCTAGGATATAGAATCCACTAATTTCCAACCATGTTCTTACTTCTACTATTTTGTTCTATCATAAAAATTCAATCTTTTTAGTTTAATTTTTACTTAAAGTGCCCTAAGCATGAGCTATCAAGTGTTGTGCAAGTATAGCTCATCAAAAGATGCTACTTCATATAAAAATAAACTAATTAATTTAGATAATTCAAATAAAAAGACAAAACCAGCAACCCCAATCCCTAACTAAGCATAGATTATCAAGAATCCTAATTCAAGTATAACCTATCAAAGTTCTAAACTTCGGGTCCTTATATTTTAATCTTTCATTTGAAAAATCATGACTTTATTAATTTTATTTAAGAAGAAAAATATTAGAAAATAATTGCATGGTGGATCTTAGCTTCATCTACATCCTAGTGCTGATCTAATTAGCTACTCATGATTTTTACTAAGGAAGATCAAATTTTAATTCATACAATGATAAACCCTAATCTAGAAAGCGATAAACCCTAATCTAGAAAGCAATAAACCCTAAATAGAATGCAATCAAATCTATGCAGAAAGAAAATAAGAATCTCAAAACAATGGGTTACCTCTGGACACGGTGTTGTGGCCGTCGACCTTCAGTAAATATCCCAACTTTATTGAAGAGAAAAATCGAATACAAAAATTCCAGGTTTCCATCACAATACAAGGGTCGGCCTTTAAATAGGCGTCGGAAACCAAAACCTATTTCTAGAAAACCTTAAAAGTGAAACAAATTACAGTTAAGCCAAAGGAAAAATTCCGGCGTATTCGATCCAAATTGGACCGCCAAATAGCGGTAAAAACCGCTAAATAGCGGATCTAATTTGAGATAAATTCATGAAATTTTGTACACATGTAAATCTTGTCTTTTAGCTTAAATATTCCTGACTTTATTTGACTTTAAGTCTCTACAGAATCATATTCTCGTACTCTTGCCCACTTTAGTAACTTTTCGGACTCTGATTTCCGACTCCGACTCTGATTTCATGCCTTCTCCTTGTATAATTCGGATTACCTGCAAAAGACACTAAAAATATCCGAGTAGTATTTATTTATATACAAAAATAGATAAAGTATGAGAGAAAAAATACAATATATGTTATTCATCACACTCCCACACCTATCTTTTGCTAGTCCTCGAGCAAAACCTAAACCTAAAAAGAAAAAAAAGAAAACAAAAACAAAAATCCTAACTCACTTTCGCAGGAATCGCGATTACACTTAGCACGTGCAACAAGCCTTTAAACCCCTAGGTTACCCTAGTGGACGAGTGTTGTCTCGTGAGGGTTTGCAGTGAATATACCCACAAAATTCATGAAGCAGATAGATTAAGGAATAAAGAAATTAAAAATAAGGATAACCAAAAATCAAGAAAAATAAAAAATTTATACAAAAGCAAGAAGAATCTATTTTTTTTTTAATCATGTTTTCATCAATTAATCTCACTAATATACAAACTCAAGAACGCATCTAGATTATCAATTTTCAAATTGAGCGTCATATCAGATACACTTATCATTTTAATCAAAAAATTTAAATCCTATCTTTCAATACTCACTAACATATAATCCATTGGCTCCTATACATCTACGTACACGTGTGATAGTCTACTTCGGTTTTGGACTCGAACTCTAACTCATGATTCATCTCCTCTCTCATAACATTTTTTTTTCTTTTTTTTTTCCTTTTTTTTTTTTAAGAATATTTCACCTTTCATGCGAATATTCACGCTTACTTAAGCGCAAAGTACCCGATTACTTGGATCATACTCTTTTTTCACTCTTGAGGCTATTGCCTTAATACCAGGCGCACCCCATTATTTTATCACTCTCGAGGCTATTGCGTTAATACCAGGCTCACCCCATTATTTTATTCTCACCTCTTTTTTTTTCATTTTTTTTTCTAGTTTTTTTCTATTTTTTTAGAGAGAGAAAACTTACTCAATCGTTATCATCTTTGTCCTTAACCTAATAAACTATTGTGAAGTGAAAAATAGATGTATACTTGCCTCAAAACTACTGTTAGCAATATTTATTTTTCAGATTTTGATCTTTTTCATAAATTTCAAAGTGTATCATCCAATCTACTCTCCTATCCAATTTCAAATCTAAATTTATCCATTTATCTGTAATTAGTTTGGTCTATTGATGAAAAATATAATTTTTCTTTTTAAAAAAAAAAAATTTCATTTTTTTTTAAAATTTTTTAAATTAGTTACCCTAAAAACTACCCAAAGTGTAAAATAAAGAAACCCAAAATACTAAAATAAAAAATAAAAATAAAATAAAAAATAAAATAAAGTCCTAAAAATAAAAATCTCCTAAAAACTACTCCCCCACACCTAAACTTGTGTATGCCCTCATACACAAACCAAGTATGGTAAAACAAAATGTAAAAACTATTATACAAATACTATACAAATAATGAGAGTCGTAAAAGTTACGATCTCAATATCATCACCCTATTAACGCATGAAAAGCGGTTACGACCTCTCGATCGCTTCCCACTTTCATAGTATGTGCGTTTTAAACGTGAAGTGGGTGCATTATTATATTTCATCAACCTCTTACAAGTCACGAGATTACCTGTCTGCTTCTTATGTCGTCCTCGCTTTTTCTTTGTCCACATGTAAGCATTAACAATTGGGTTAAAGAATTCTTTCTTATAAACCTGCCAATCATCGTTAGCAACAAGCATACATGGAGAAATATCATGAGGTGAGAAGAGTCTAATATGATTAAGTGAATGTGGTGGTGGCTCTTCTAACTCATGAAGTAATGCGAGCTCCTCTGCAAATAAATCCTCAAAAGTTTGCTCATAATTCAATGGCACACTTGCACAAGTATCATCATATATAAAATCAGTATGTGCCAATTCCTCTAATAGTATGAGCTCATCTTTGAATATTTGCTCAAATGAAGGTTCATCATCAGTGGAAGAGGTCGAATGAGAGTGCAAACTATGAATCATATTGACCTCAATGAGAGAGCTCGTTGCGTGCTCATCCATATTAAATATGTTCAATGCCACAGTCATATTTCCAAACGATAACTTCATGAGACCACTCCTACAATCAATCAATGCATTTGATGTTGCAAGGAATGGTCTACCCAAGATAATGGGAATTTGATTCCGTGGATTGGAGATTGGCTCAGTTTCTAAAATAATAAAGTCTACAGAAAAAATAAACTCGCCAATCTTAATGAGCACATCTTCAACCATACCAAGAGGTCTCTTAATTGAACGATCAGCTAGCTGTAATGTGACCTTGGTAGGTTGAAGTTTTCCTAACCCCAGTTGCTGATAAACAGTGTAAGGAAGCAAATTGACACTTGCCCCTAAATCAAGCAACGCCCTATCAAATGTAGTGTTCCCAATGGTGCATGAGATTGTAGGGGAACCTGGATCTTTGTACTTGATAGGCAAGGAGTTAGAGAGGATATGTGATATATTTGCAGTAAGAAAAACTTTCTCAGGAACGTTTCTTGCTCGTTTCTTACTGCACAAATCCTTGAGGAACTTAGCATAAGTAGGAACCTGTTGTATCATGTCAAGGAGTGGAATATTAACCTTCACTTGCTGAAATGTTTCAAGAATCTTTTCTACTTGCGGTGAAGGCTTCCTAAGCCGATTTTGATATGGTGCTTTCGGCTCAGGAACAGGTTCTTCTAAATGAGTACGTGACGGTGATGGAGGTGATGGAGATGATTGTGGAGAAACGGGTGGAAGAGATGATGTAGCATGCGAGATAGTAGGAGTGGGATCAGGGGGCACGGCTACACTATTATCCACTTGCTTGCCAGATCTAAGCGTGTGAATGGCATTGCATTGGTGGACATGCGACTGATTGGAGTTTGAGGAACTGGCGTTAGGATTTGTTATGGGTTGACTTGGAAAAGTGCCCTTGCCACGTTCACTCATTTGATTAGCTAGTTGTCCAACCTGCTGCTCTACATTCTTAATAGATTGAGAGTTCACGAGCAGGTGCTGATCTGTTCTTTGAATAAAATCAGTTGATACTTTCATAAGATTCTGCATGTATGTGTCAAGGTTGGACTGAGACTTGAGAAGATTTTCAACGTGCTTCTCAAGTGACTGAAGTCGCTTTTCTTGTTCATTATTAGACCCCTGTTGTGGATATGAGTGGTTTGGTACAGGTGGTCTATTCTGATTGTTCCCATGGTTTGAAATATTTGGGTGTTGATAAGTACCCATATTAGGTCTTGGAAACTGACCAGTGGCTGGAGGTTGCATGTTAGGGTTAGGGCCCCACTGATATTGCCCTTGACCCCATGATAGATTTGGATGATTTCTCCAGCCAGGATTGTATGTAGGAGCGTAAGGATTGTTCATGGGTTGTTGTTGATATAAGGCGTTAGCCTGCTCAAGCGTGCGACCCATGGAATTCATTAACAATGGACACTTCTCCATAACGTGATTGGGAGTTCCGCAATTAAAGCATGTGGGACTTTGGAGTTGATTCACTTGACCCACTGGTGGAGACTGAGCACTAGGAGTCTCCAGTGCCTCAATTCTTCTCATAAGGGCTGCGATCTTTGCTTCGGCAGCTATAGAGCTGTCGACGCTATGGATCCCACTCTTATGAGCAGAAGTTGATATACTGGGCTTCTCAGTGGAACTCTCCCATTGCATAGTCTTCCATGATAAGTCCTCAAGAAAGTCCCATGCTTCATCCTCGTTTTTATTCATAAACTCCCCTTGACACATGGATTCCAGAAGAGTTTTGGATGTGTAATCAAGTCCTTCGTATATGATTTGACACAACCGCCACTTTTCTATCGCATGGTGGGGGCACTGAGCTAATAAATCCTTGAACCGTTCTAAGTATTTCCAGAAAGGTTCTCCCGACACTTGACGGAATTGATTAATTTGATTTCTGATTCTTGCCGTCTTGTGCGTGGGATAATATTTCTTGAGAAACACTGTAACGAATTCATCCCAAGTAGTGATTGAATCAGAAGGCATACTGTACAACCACTTCTTGGCATTATCCTTAAGTGCAAAAGGGATGAAGCGGAGCTTAACTGCGTCCTCCGATAAGTTTTGCAGTTTTATCATTACGCATACTTCTTGAAATTCACTGATAAAGAGATATGCATCTTCTGAATCAGAACCAGTGAATTTGGGAAGCATACTAATGTACTGCGGTTTTAATTCATAGTGATTACCCGCTACGTGTGGAAGTTTGATGCATGATGGTAATGATGTATGCAACGGGTAACATCGATCCTGAAGGATCGGGATCGGCTGGTCCATCTTGTCTCCCATGAACAAATCTGATCTTACAAGTCGACCAAATTGATCACGAGTCCAATGTGGCATTAACCAGCGACCGTGAGTGTATGCGTGAACTTCCTAAACTAATGTAAGAAGTGGGGTATGGTGGAGAGATAAAACGGGTGAATAGATATGATCAAATAAAAATATTAATTATACTGTTCCTAATTTTTGTATTTTTTTTTTAAACTTTTCTACAGAATCAGGAAGAAAAACTATAGAAATAGAGAAAATTTAGGTTCAGAACGTACCTGTTTCACCGCTAAATAGCGGTTCTAGCCGCTGAATAGCGGCTAGACTGATGAATTTGACTTCGAGTTTTTTTCTGCTTGGTTAAGAGGCTCTTCCAATCCTTTAAATTTTCCTGACTCTGCAATTTCTATTTCCTGCACACTCACACACACTGTTAACCCGTAAAATACTAGAAAAAGCAAGAAAAACACCGTCGATCCCCGGCAACGGCGCCAAAAACTTGATGTGTTATATTTACTGCAAGCGCACAGTATTGTTGTAGCGCTGTACAGGTCGTCTCACAAGGATCTAGGGTATTTCTGCGTTCTTACTTTCTCTATAGTTCAACGGACTAACCAAAGGTTCTAGATTGAGGTTGGATTAATCTAAGTAGCCTAGGATATAGAATCCACTAATTTCCAACCATGTTCTTACTTCTACTATTTTGTTCTATCATAAAAATTCAATCTTTTTAGTTTAATTTTTACTTAAAGTGCCCTAAGCATGAGCTATCAAGTGTTGTGCAAGTATAGCTCATCAAAAGATGCTACTTCATATGAAAATAAACTAATTAATTTAGATAATTCAAATAAAAAGACAAAACCAGCAACCCCAATCCCTAACTAAGCATAGATTATCAAGAATCCTAATTCAAGTATAACCTATCAAAGTTCTAAACTTCGGGTCCTTATATTTTAATCTTTCATTTGAAAAATCATGACTTTATTAATTTTATTTAAGAAGAAAAATATTAGAAAATAATTGCATGGTGGATCTTAGCTTCATCTACATCCTAGTGCTGATCTAATTAGCTACTCATGATTTTTGCTAAGGAAGATCAAATTTTAATTCATACAATGATAAACCCTAATCTAGAAAGCGATAAACCCTAATCTAGAAAGCAATAAACCCTAAATAGCATGCAATCAAATCTATGCAGAAAGAAAATAAGAATCTCAAAACAATGGGTTACCTCTGGACACGGTGTTGTGGCCGTCGACCTTCAGTAAAAATCCCAACTTTATTGAAGAGAAAAATCGAATACAAAAATTCCAGGTTTCCATCACAATACAAGGGTCGGCCTTTAAATAGGCGTCGGAAACCAAACCCTATTTCTAGAAAACCTGAAAAGTGAAACAAATTACAATTAAGCCAAAGGAAAAATTCCGGCGTATTCGACCCAAATTGGACCGCCAAATAGCGGTAAAAACCGCTAAATAGCGGCTCTAATTTGAGATAAATTCATGAAATTTTGTACACATGTAAATCTTGTCTTCTAGCTTAAATATTCCTGACTTTATTTGACTTTTAGTCTCTACAGAATCATATTCTCGTACTCTTGCCCACTTTAGTAACTTTTCGGACTCTGATTTCCGACTCCGACTCTGATTTCATGCCTTCTCCTTGTATAATTCGGATTACCTGCAAAAGACACTAAAAATATCCGAGTAGTATTTATTTATATACAAAAATAGATAAAGTATGAGAGAAAAAATACAATATATGTTATTCATCACACTCCCACACCTATCTTTTGCTAGTCCTCGAGCAAAACCTAAACCTAAAAAGAAAAAAAAGAAAACAAAAACAAAAATCCTAACTCACTTTCGCAGGAATCGCGATTACACTTAGCACGTGCAACAAGCCTTTAAACCCCTAGGTTACCCTAGTGGACGAGTGTTGTCTCGTGAGGGTTTGCAGTGAATATACCCACAAAATTCATGAAGCAGATAGATTAAGGAATAAAGAAATTAAAAATAAGGATAACCAAAAATCAAGAAAAATAAAAAATTTATACAAAAGCAAGAAGAATCTATTTTTTTTTTTAATCATGTTTTCATCAATTAATCTCACTAATATACAAACTCAAGAACGCATCTAGATTATCAATTTTCAAATTGAGCGTCATATCAGATACACTTATCATTTTAATCAAAAAATTTAAATCCTATCTTTCAATACTCACTAACATATAATCCATTGGCTCCTATACATCTACGTACACGTGTGATAGTCTACTTCGGTTTTGGACTCGAACTCTAACTCATGATTCATCTCCTCTCTCATAACATTTTTTTTTCTTTTTTTTTTCCTTTTTTTTTTTTAAGAATATTTCACCTTTCATGCGAATATTCACGCTTACTTAGGCGCAAAGTACCCGATTACTTGGATCATACTCTTTTTTCACTCTTGAGGCTATTGCCTTAATACCAGGCGCACCCCATTATTTTATCACTCTCGAGGCTATTGCGTTAATACCAGGCTCACCCCATTATTTTATTCTCACCTCTTTTTTTTTCATTTTTTTTTCTAGTTTTTTTCTATTTTTTTAGAGAGAGAAAACTTACTCAATCGTTATCATCTTTGTCCTTAACCTAATAAACTATTGTGAAGTGAAAAATAGATGTATACTTGCCTCAAAACTACTGTTAGCAATATTTATTTTTCAGATTTTGATCTTTTTCATAAATTTCAAAGTGTATCATCCAATCTACTCTCCTATCCAATTTCAAATCTAAATTTATCCATTTATCTGTAATTAGTTTGGTCTATTGATGAAAAATATAATTTTTCTTTTTAAAAAAAAAAAAATTTCATTTTTTTTTAAAATTTTTTAAATTAGTTACCCTAAAAACTACCCAAAGTGTAAAATAAAGAAACCCAAAATACTAAAATAAAAAATAAAAAAAAAATAAAAAATAAAATAAAGTCCTAAAAATAAAAATCTCCTAAAAACTACTCCCCCACACCTAAACTTGTGTATGCCCTCATACACAAACCAAGTATGGTAAAACAAAATGTGAAAACTATTATACAAATACTATACAAATAATGAGAGTCGTAAAAGTTACGATCTCAATATCATCACCCTATTAACGCATGAAAAGCGGTTACGACCTCTCGATCGCTTCCCACTTTCATAGTGTGTGCGTTTTAAACGTGAAGTGGGTGCATTATTATATTTCATCAACCTCTTACAAGTCACGAGATTACCTGTCTGCTTCTTATGTCGTCCTCGCTTTTTCTTTGTCCACATGTAAGCATTAACAATTGGGTTAAAGAATTCTTTCTTATAAACCTGTCAATCATCGTTAGCAACAAGCATACATGGAGAAATATCATGAGGTGAGAAGAGTCTAATATGATTAAGTGAATGTGGTGGTGGCTCTTCTAACTCATGAAGTAATGCGAGCTCCTCTGCAAATAAATCCTCAAAAGTTTGCTCATAATTCAATGGCACACTTGCACAAGTATCATCATATATAAAATCAGTATGTGCCAATTCCTCTAATAGTATGAGCTCATCTTTGAATATTTGCTCAAATGAAGGTTCATCATCAGTGGAAGAGGTCGAATGAGAGTGCAAACTATGAATCATATTGACCTCAATGAGAGAGCTCGTTGCGTGCTCATCCATATTAAATATGTTCAATGCCACAGTCATATTTCCAAACGATAACTTCATGAGACCACTCCTACAATCAATCAATGCATTTGATGTTGCAAGGAATGGTCTACCCAAGATAATGGGAATTTGATTCCGTGGATTGGAGATTGGCTCAGTTTCTAAAATAATAAAGTCTACAGGAAAAATAAACTCGCCAATCTTAATTAGCACATCTTCAACCATACCAAGAGGTCTCTTAATTGAACGATCAGCTAGCTGTAATGTGACCTTGGTAGGTTGAAGTTTTCCTAACCCCAGTTGCTGATAAACAGTGTAAGGAAGCAAATTGACACTTGCCCCTAAATCAAGCAACGCCCTATCAAATGTAGTGTTCCCAATGGTGCATGAGATTGTAGGGGAACCTGGATCTTTGTACTTGATAGGCAAGGAGTTAGAGAGGATATGTGATATATTTGCAGTAAGAAAAACTTTCTCAGGAACGTTTCTTGCTCGTTTCTTACTGCACAAATCCTTGAGGAACTTAGCATAAGTAGGAACCTGTTGTATCATGTCAAGGAGTGGAATATTAACCTTCACTTGCTGAAATGTTTCAAGAATCTTTTCTACTTGCGGTAAAGGCTTCCTAAGCCGATTTTGATATGGTGCTTTCGGCTCAGGAACAGGTTCTTCTAAATGAGTACGTGACGGTGATGGAGGTGATGGAGATGATTGTGGAGAAACGGGTGGAAGAGATGATGTAGCCTGCGAGATAGTAGGAGTGGGATCAGGGGGCACGGCTACACTATTATCCACTTGCTTGCCAGATCTAAGCGTGTGAATGGCATTGCATTGGTGGACATGCGACTGATTGGAGTTTGAGGAACTGGCGTTAGGATTTGTTATGGGTTGACTTGGAAAAGTGCCCTTGCCACGTTCACTCATTTGATTAGCTAGTTGTCCAACCTGCTGCTCTACATTCTTAATAGATTGAGAGTTCACGAGCAGGTGCTGATCTGTTCTTTGAATAAAATCAGTTGATACTTTCATAAGATTCTGCATGTATGTGTCAAGGTTGGACTGAGACTTGAGAAGATTTTCAACGTGCTTCTCAAGTGACTGAAGTCGCTTTTCTTGTTCATTATTAGACCCCTGTTGTGGATATGAGTGGTTTGGTACAGGTGGTCTATTCTGATTGTTCCCATGGTTTGAAATATTTGGGTGTTGATAAGTACCCATATTAGGTCTTGGAAACTGACCAGTGGCTGGAGGTTGCATGTTAGGGTTAGGGCCCCCCTGATATTGCCCTTGACCCCATGATAGATTTGGATGATTTCTCCAGCCAGGATTGTATGTAGGAGCGTAAGGATTGTTCATGGGTTATTGTTGATATAAGGCGTTAGCCTGCTCAAGCGTGCGACCCATGGAATTCATTAACAATGGACACTCCTCCATAACGTGATTGGGAGTTCCGCAATTAAAGCATGTGGGACTTTGGAGTTGATTCACTTGACCCACTGGTGGAGACTGAGCACTAGGAGTCTCCAGTGCCTCAATTCTTCTCATAAGGGCTGCGATCTTTGCTTCGGCAGCTATAGAGCTGTCGACGCTATGGATCCCACTCTTATGAGCAGAAGTTGATATACTGGGCTTCTCAGTGGAACTCTCCCATTGCATAGTCTTCCATGATAAGTCCTCAAGAAAGTCCCATGCTTCATCCTCGTTTTTCTTCATAAACTCCCCTTGACACATGGATTCCAGAAGAGTTTTGGATGTGTAATTAAGTCCTTCGTATATGATTTGACACAACCGCCACTTTTCTATCGCATGGTGGGGGCACTGAGCTAATAAATCCTTGAACCGTTCTAAGTATTTCCAGAAAGGTTCTCCCGACACTTGACGGAATTGATTAATTTGATTTCTGATTCTTGCTGTCTTGTGCGTGGGATAATATTTCTTGAGAAACACTGTAACGAATTCATCCCAAGTAGTGATTGAATCAGAAGGCATACTGTACAACCACTTCTTGGCATTATCCTTAAGTGCAAAAGGGATGAAGCGGAGCTTAACTGCGTCCTCCGATAAGTTTTGCAGTTTTATCATTACGCATACTTCTTGAAATTCACTGATAAAGAGATATGCATCTTCTGAATCAGAACCAGTGAATTTGGGAAGCATACTAATGTACTGCGGTTTTAATTCATAGTGATTACCCGCTACGTGTGGAAGTTTGATGCATGATGGTAATGATGTACGCAACGGGTAACATCGATCCTGAAGGATCGGGATCGGCTGGTCCATCTTGTCTTCCATGAATAAATCTGATCTTACAAGTCGACCAAATTGATCACGAGTCCAATGTGGCATGAACCAGCGACCGTGAGTGTATGCGTGAACTTCCTAAACTAATGTAAGAAGTGGGGTATGGTGGAGAGATAAAACGAGTGAATAGATATGATCAAATAAAAATATTAATTATACTGTTCCTAATTTTTGTATTTTTTTTTAAACTTTTCTACAGAATCAGGAAGAAAAACTACAGAAACAGAGAAAATTTAGGTTCAGAACGTACCTGTTTCACCGCTAAATAGCGGTTCTAGCCGCTGAATAGCGGCTAGACTGATGAATTTGACTTCGAGTTTTTTTCTGCTTGGTTAAGAGGCTCTTCCAATCCTTTAAATTTTCCTGACTCTGCAATTTCTATTTCCTGCACACTCACACACACTGTTAACCCGTAAAATACTAGAAAAAGCAAGAAAAACACCGTCGATCCCCGACAACGGCGCCAAAAACTTGATGTGTTATATTTACTGCAAGCGCACAGTATTGTTGTAGCGCTGTACAGGTCGTCTCAGAAGGATCTAGGGTGTTTCTGCGTTCTTACTTTCTCTATAGTTCAACGGACTAACCAAAGGTTCTAGATTGAGGTCGGATTAATCTAAGTAGCCTAGAATATAGAATCCACTAATTTCCAACCATGTTCTTACTTCTACTATTTTGTTCTATCATAAAAATTCAATCTTTTTAGTTTAATTTTTACTTAAAGTGCCCTAAGTATGAGCTATCAAGTGTTGTGCAAGTATAGCTCATCAAAAGATGCTACTTCATATAAAAATAAACTAATTAATTTAGATAATTCAAATAAAAAGACAAAACCAGCAACCCCAATCCCTAACTAAGCATAAATTATCAAGAATCCTAATTCAAGTATAACCTATCAAAGTTCTAAACTTCGGGTCCTTATATTTTAATCTTTCATTTGAAAAATCATGACTTTATTAATTTTATTTAAGAAGAAAAATATTAGAAAATAATTGCATGGTGGATCTTAGCTTCATCTACATCCTAGTGCTGATCTAATTAGCTACTCATGATTTTTGCTAAGGAAGATCAAATTTTAATTCATACAATGATAAACCCTAATCTAGAAAGCGATAAACCCTAATCTAGAAAGCAATAAACCCTAAATAGAATGCAATCAAATCTATGCAGAAAGAAAATAAGAATCTCAAAACAATGGGTTACCTCTGGACACGGTGTTGTGGCCGTCGACCTTCAGTAAAAATCCCAACTTTATTGAAGAGAAAAATCGAATACAAAAATTTCAGGTTTCCATCACAATACAAGGGTCGGCCTTTAAATAGGCGTCGGAAACCAAAACCTATTTCTAGCAAACCTGAAAAGTGAAACAAATTACAATTAAGCCATAGGAAAAATTCCGGCGTATTCGACCCAAATTGGACCGCCAAATAGCGGTAAAAACCGCTAAATAGCGGCTCTAATTTGAGATAAATTCATGAAATTTTGTACACATGTAAATCTTGTCTTCTAGCTTAAATATTCCTGACTTTATTTGACTTTAAGTCTCTACAGAATCATATTCTCGTAGTCTTGCCCACTTTAGTAACTTTTCGGACTCTGATTTCCGACTCCGACTCTGATTTCATGCCTTCTCCTTGTATAATTCGGATTACCTGCAAAAGACACTAAAAATATCCGAGTAGCATTTATTTATATACAAAAATAGATAAAGTATGAGAGAAAAAATACAATAGATGTTATTCATCAGCGGCCCAACCAGACTTTTGTTTGTAGCTTTGCCTCAGAAAATCTATTGTCTGCATGCAAAAAAATATTTCTGATGTCTTGTTCAGAGGCTAAATGTGTGATAGATCTATCTTAAGGAAGATGAAAAATGAGCAGAAGTATGATGTTAAGGCACTCATTTGATGACAATCAGAGGATGATGTTAACGTACTTAGAGGACAAGTAGAGGTATGATGTTAGTGTGCTTATAGGATGACAAGTAGAGGTATGATGTTAACGTGCTCATTAGAATGACAAACAAAGGTATAATATTAACGTGCTTATAGAATCCTAACCGTTCAGTGACATCTAGTATGACGGATTAGGAAAAGATAGAGGTATCATTAAACATGTCTCAAAGCTCGACCTATTCAGAGGATCTGATCGTGATAGAAATGAGCTGAGTAAACAGAGGTGACTGTTAACGTGTTCAGCCTCGGAATCTGACTATCAGAGGTAATTTTTAAGTTGATAGGGAAAATGATTTTTGTCAAAGGTAACTTTTAACTTAGCGATATCAGAACAAGTTTATCAAAAGTTGTAATGTTGGACTTGTTGAAGTGTAAGTTTTCTTTTCTGTCAGATGTGAAATCTTAACGTGACAAGAAATTTGATCGGCTTTGATTTCATAAGGATAATTGATTTGACTTATACTCCGGTGTTAGAGTTATAATTTTAACTTGACAAATATTTTGGAGAGTTATTGGTTCAGCTGGAGAAAATTGATGAGAAAAATTTTACTGTCAGAGGTGAAATCTTAACGTGACAGGAGATTTCATTGAGTTTAATCTCATGGAGAAAATTGATTCGATTTTATACTCTGGTGTCAGAGGTATGATTTTAATGTGATAAATATTTTAGAGACTTACTGGCTCTACTAGAGAAAATTAATAAGAAAAGTTTTACTGTCAGAGGTAAATCTTAACTTGACAGGGGATCAATCTGATTAGGGTTTTTAGCAAACCCCAAGTTATCGACGGATTTGATTAGTATTTACCAACTACCATTTAAGTTGGGCTAGCCATACTATTTCGCTCAGCATGGTGAGTTGTTGAGAATTCTGTTTGGGCTTACATGCCAAACTTTTACTCTTCCCTTTACCTTAGCAGCTTAGGGAGATAATGTATCCTTATAATCGAATAAGGATACTGTTGTAATAGATTTGTCATGGAATTTTTAGCAAATCCCCAGCTATCAACGGGTTTGATTTGCCTTTACCAACTGCCGTTTGAGTTGGGCTAGCCATATTATTCCCCTCAGCATGGTAAGTTGTCGAGAATTTCATTTGGACTTAAATGACAAACTTTTCCTCTTCTCTTTGCTAGCAGTTTTGGACAGTGATGTATCATTATGTTCAGATAAGAATACTGTTGTGATAAATTTATCATAGAATTTTTAGAAAACCCCCAGCTATTAACATATTTGGTTTATTTTTTCCAACTACCATTTGAGTTGGGCTAGTCATACTATTCCTCTCAGCATGGTAAGTTGTCGAGAATTTCGTTTGGATTTAAATGCTAAACTTTTTCTCTTCCCTTTGCTTTAGCAGGTTTGGGCAGTTCATAATTTTACCTACAGCATGATGGGTTAGCGAGAAACTGGTTTTCTTTCCGTTATCTTGATGGTGTTGGGAAAATCATGCTTTTACCCCAGCACGATGGGTTGGCAAGAAACTTGTTATTTTCCCGTTATCTTTGACGGTATTGGGCAAATCATGCTTTTACCCCAGCATGATGGGCTAGCGAGAAACTTGCTCTCTTCTCATTTCCTTGATAGCGTTGGGCAATTCATACTTTTACCCCCAGCATGATAGGATTGGCGAGAAACTTGTTCTCTTCCCGTTGCCTTGATGGTGTTGGACAATTCATGCTTTTTACCCCTAGCATGATGGGTTGGCGAGAAATTTATTCTTTTCCCGTTGCCTTGATAGTGTTGGACAATTCATGCTTTTATTCCCAGTATAATGGGGTTGGCGAGAAACTTGTTCTCTTCTCGTTGCCTTGATGGCATTGGGCAATTCATGATTTTTACCCTTAGTATGATTGGGTTGGCGATAAACTTATTCTCTTCCCGGTTCCTTAACAGTATTGTGCAAATCATGATTTTACCCCAGTATCATGGGTTGGCAAGAAACTTATTCTCTTCCCGTTATCTTGATGGTGTTGGGCAATTCAAGCTTTTTCCCCCAGTATGATGGGGTTGGTGAGAAATTTGTTCTCTTCCTGTTACCTTGATAGTATTGGGCAATTCATGCTTTTTACCCCCAGACTGATATCTAAGTCTCCATCGGATTTTTCTGCATTTTCACAAAACCCATTATTTATAACCCCAGTATCAGGTGTCGTGACATATCGCAACCCCCTGCTGGTTTATGATGGTAATCTGATTATTTTCCTTCGGAAACGAAGGAGCAAAGCATATTTTGACGCTCTTTGTCACGTGCAGTGCTCCCCGGATGCGTAATGCACTGGCACGAGTGCGTGCACAACACTTTGCAGGTGCGCTCCATGGGCGCACATAGCTACCTTGCGGGTGCGAGCGCAGACGTGTGCACAGCAGTCCATGGGCGCAAACGTTGTCGCGTGCCCAAATTTTAAACTTTGGCATTTAGATGAAGTCATAGCTCATTTTCTCTATCATTGGAATGATTTTGGTCCGTAATGATAAATTTTAGGGGTTTCTTGATGTTCATCTTCAGTATCATCAAATAGAGTTGCATATGGTCGAACCCTTCCAAAAAGACTAGGTTTTATTTGATTGATCCATTGAGCAGGGATTTTGATATGTTGGTTAATATAACCATCAGTGATAGATAACTACGACCAATATCAATAAGTCCGCATGATGTTCTTATGATGCAGGACATGGATGGCCATTCGTATTTCCACAATAGTTTTAAAAAAAATGTGAGCACCATTCCTGTGATGCAGATACGATGGTCGTGAGCCTCACATAAAACTTTAGTTTTTCAGTGGGCTTAAACCTGACGTTATCATCATATAACTTTGATTTTGATAGAGTTTCAGAGAGGAAGCCTATTTCATGTGTCTTATGGACTACATGACCTTGAATATAAGGCTTGTGTTTTTAGCCTTGGTTGCAACATGGATGCAACCCCAAAGATGTGCCCATGTGATGATTTGAACACATAAATACCAACCTCAGTCTCTTGTGGAGTGAGACATGCGAGTGTTATGACAAATCTCGAATGCCATTTGAGACATGCGAGTGTCATGACCAACCTCGCATGGGAGCTGAGACATGCGAGTCTCATGCCAAGCCTCGTTCAGGAGTTGAGATATACGAGTGTTATTTTGAACTCTGTATTGAGGTCGAGGAGCTCTTTTGTAAACTTGGATTGCTTGAGTCGCACATCTTCTAAATGGATGGCAAGATGCATGTCTTGCTCGGTTGAGTAAAAACATTTTTAATCGTAAAGTCTTAACTAGCTTTTAGCTTAGTTGAAGTTACGAGAGATCTCTTGTCAAGATTGATGTTTATCTCAGAATAGAGTTCTGTTGGCTTGGTTGATTGCCATGTTGCAAGCCTCACAATGCTATGAGGAAATGGGGATGCCTTGGAAACTTTGTAGATCTCATTCACCACCCCCGTTGAATATTGAATTAATTCTTAATGTAGAGGAAAGAATCAATTCTTTGGTGATGTGCTTAGCTCCCATCTGACTGAAGTATCTTCAGATACTAAGAGAATAGTTGTTCTTTTTTTTAACATCCAAATATTGTTGCAGTTCGTCAAATTGGCTATTGCTTGGATGATGGATATAGCCTTATATGGCATAACTGACTCCAGCATTCCTTTGTAGGAGTTTGTTCACTTTCCCTTTCCATAAGAGCTTTTTTAGGGTTAGGAAAGAGAGCTCCTTCTTCATGTTGGACTATATGTTGTATGGATGGCCCTGATCAATCTTATCATATCAAGCCCTTGTAACATGAAAAAATTATCTCACTTTACATGTGAATGAGATATAGCTTTTGGCCTTTCCATATGGCTTAACTCCTCATCTGATTTGGTCAAGATTGAGCTAAGCCTTATGCATGGTTTGATTCACACCAGGCTGAGCCTCGCATCTGACTGCTTGAGTCTCATAACCAATGCGGGCTACAAAATTTATGAGTGTTTTTTGATGATCTCGAGTCGTCAATGAGTTCAACTTGAGTTTGAGCTTGATCCATATTTGTTGCACGAACAGTGAAGTATCATCATACACCATGAGTTTTGAATTCTCACCAAAGAAAATTTGATTAGATTTATTTTCAATTGATGTGTATTCTGAACACATTTCCTGATATTGAAGATAATTGTTCTATGATAAAACATCTTTCTCTTTTTCGGATGTATTTGAATTTGTGTATAATATTTGAGTTTGATGTTTTGACCCTTTTTTTTAATCCTTTTGGGTGTTGGATAAATATAACTAATCCAACATATTTAAATATGTCCCTTCATCAAGTTAAACAGGGGTCGAGTTTCAAAGCGTTCACCCCACTCGCACTCGTCAGGACAACACCACTGCTCAAAACTAGAGATCATGCGTGAGATGTCGGCGCTAGCTGCAGCATCATTATTATATTTTTTTATATTTATTTATTATTATTTTTATATTTTTTATTTATATTTATATTTTATATTTTTTTATTTTTATTTTATTATTATTTTTATTATTATTTTTATTTATTATTTTTTTCTTAATTTTTATTTATTATTATTTTATTTAAAATTTATAATTATATTTTATTTATTTTTAAAATTTTTAATTTTTAATATTTTTATTATATTTTTATTTTTTGTTCGGCACCCCATGAGTTGCAACCCACTGTTGCAATCCACGGCCACGGGTGCATCCTGCGGGTTTCAACCCGCAGGTGCACCCCGCGGATGTACCCCGCGGGTGCAACCTGTGAGTGCATCCCTTTATTTTTTTTATTTATTATCTATTTATTTTTATTTATTTTTTATTTTTATTTTTATTTTGTTTGGCATCCCGCGGGTTGCAACTCGCGGGTGCAATCCACGGGTGCACCCCACGGGTGTACCCTGCGGGTTGTACCCATGGGTGCATCCCACAGTGCATCCCGCGGTTGCAACCCCGCGAGTGTCAATTTTTGGTGGGCAATGACGCCTCACTTTTTTTTATGACAGGCGATGATGCCTTGTCAATTTTTTGTGAGCGATGACATCTCACTTTTTTTTTTTACCGACGATGACGTCATATCTTTTATTATGAACGATAACGCCTCATAATAAATTTTTTTTATGACAGGTAATGACGCCTTGTCAATTTTTGTGGGCGATGACGCCTCACTTTTTTTTAACCGACGATGACGTCTTGTCTTTTATTATGGACGATGACGTCTCATAATAATTTTTTTATGACAGACGATGACGCCTTATCAATTTTTTATGGGCAATGACACCTCACTTTTTTTTAACCGACGATGATGTCTTGTCTTTTATTATGGGCGATGACGCCTCATAATAATTTTTTTTAATGACAAACGATGACGCCTTGTCAATTTTTTGTGGGCGATAATGTCTTATCAATTTTTTATGGGCGATGACGCCTCACACTTTTTTGACTGACGATAACGTCTTGTCTTTTATTATGGGCGATGACGCCTCATAATAATTCTTCTTTTTAACAGGTGAGGATGCCTTGTTAATTTTAGTGGGCGATGACGCCTCACTTTGTTTTTCTTTTTTTCGGCCGTCAACCGACGATAATGCCTAGGTTCAAACCAGAGGAACTTGATGATCGGATTGCACTGCCGAGACTCCCACTATGGTCACCTATTCTTGTACGCTCAAAAAATTGCATCTTCCTTACATTGCTAATTTACTTTTGAATTACAGCAATACAATGGAAATTACAAAAAAAAGATCAAGATTACAAAAATAGTGAACGATTAATTGTGATTCCTTTTTTTAATTGGTGGGTCTCGCAGCGATGGAGCCTTGATTCTGCATTCCGTTGATGATCCGATCTGAATTGAGAAACTCCTCTCTGCCAACTCTAGAAGAAGACCCGCTTTCTAGGAATTCTATGTTCTTCTGGATTCTTTGGACTCCGGTCTTTGGAAAAAAATACTTCTTTTCTGAACTCTATCCTCATTTTTAAAGATGGGGGAGTAATCATTTGCTTCAAATCCGAATAAAATCTTTCCTTCAAATCCCGGTCAAATCTGCATAACTAATTCCTAAAATCCGGATCAAACTGCGTAACTGAAGCACGGGATTGGACAACCCACAGGTGGGACCTGTGAGAGCGCTCCAGCAGGGTGGCACCTGCAGGAGCGCTCCCACGAGCTGGCACCCGCAGGAGGACTCCCGCGGGTGGGACCCGCAGGGACGCTCCCGCGGGCACTTCCATGGGTGGGACTTGCGAGGGCGCTACCGCGAGTTGGCACCTGCGGGAGGGCTCCCGCCGGTGGGACCCACGCACTCTCACAGGTTGCCACCCGTGGGTGCAACCCGTACCCGTTTTAAATTTTATTTTATTTTTTATTTTTTCCATGTCTACGCATACTTGATGGTATCTTTAAGGCCACTTATAAAGCAGCTAATAAGGAATACCTCTGAGAGCCCATAAACATTATGCAAGAAGCGCATGAATTCATCTTGATACACCTCGTACAAACTGCCTTCTTGCTTAAGTTTTATGAGTTGACCAGAGTAACCGACTACCCCGCTGCAGTCATACATAGACTTCAGTCCCTTCTCAAACTCCCAGCAAGATAGGTAGCCTCCCTTCGTACCATCACCCAGCGATACCACTACAAGGGTTTTTCTTCAAGGTACATGGCCGCCATTCGTACCCTGTGTTCAGCATGAACATTGTAATAGTCTAACAATTGCTTGATCCGATGCAACCATCCCTTGACATTCTTTCCTGAAAATATTTGAAACTCTGGGCGGGGTCGATAATAATTGCCTCCCTGGTGACGGAAGAGGCTCGAATCCACCAAGTGGCGGTGGGAATAGGGATCGCAAAGGGGTAGGAAGTGGCGGCCCTTCTTTAGATGGAAATCCTCCTAGATCAACCAACATTCCCGCTGTGACCCCTACAGTGAAGGACGATGGTAGGGTGGGGGTGGAGGTGTGATTTGCAAAAGAGGTCCATTAACATATTCAGATCCGCCATATCTGGCGCTGAGGTTGAGGATAAGATATTTGAGTTCCTCTTTATCACTCACCCTCTCCGCCCGATCTGCCATCCAGTCCTCTTGGATTCTTCTCATGCCTTCTGTCATCGCCCGGAGTTGATCGACGACGTTTGTTAGCTGATTTGAGTGTCGTTGAATCATAGACTGGATCGCCTCAACTTCTTGTGATAGATTTGCCAGAGGTGAGTCGGAGCTTTCTGACCCTTCGGTGATCAGTGATAGGCCCGGACTAGCTCTGATACCTACGTCAGAGTCTCCCTCTGTTGACTGGTTGGAAGACCTTGAACTGCTACCGTGCTTTGGCATAATGTCACTTGCAAAAGAAGGATTAGTAATAAACAGGAAAAAGGATGAGTGGAAGGAGAATTCAGGGAAGTGAAGAGAGAATATCAGAGATAAGGAGAAGAAGAGGAAGAGAAGGTTAGGAGAATTTAGATAAGATCAGAGATATGGTTACAATTCTCCTTGCGAGCTTATATACTACTCAATTACACAATATTCCTTAATTGTCTTCTTCTCCTTCGTACGAGGGTTCATCCCAGTCCTTCACTGTAGAGTAGCAACGGCTCTCTACAGTGAAGATATAAGTTCAAAAATTGAGCAGTAAAATTAGGTAGGACAACTCCCAGTGGGCCAGGCTTGGACTTCTCTCTTCAAGACAACCAAAAAGAAAAGATAAATGGCCTCAGGCCCATAACAACTAATAATGGCCTTGGGCCCATAACAAACTAATAACTCCAATGGCTAGTAATGTTAGGGTCACTGCAACCAGACCCTAACAAGCGGCATCCGGATTGTGAAGCAGACTGCTGACCGTCAAGGTTCCACTGTAAAAGTCGAATACATGGAATATGTATCCCTCTTTTTTGCCAAGTATAGATGGCACATACAATTTGGTAACCCATCGGGCTTGTTACCATGAAGATGGTAAGGGTGTCAGCTGGATGGGGATTAAGAGGGTAAGGGATGCGCTTGTGGCCGACCACATGGGGATACGATGGATCGATAAAGTGGTAGGAGCCACTGGGGAGCTCGCAACAGAGGATGAAGCCTTGGGAGGAGGATAAGATGGTGAAAAGGGCTGGGTAGAAAGGCGAGGTCGAGATCCGGAGGAAGAGGGTGATCAGGCCGCACGTTCAAGAACCTAGGGTCTCCGCCATTGCTGTTGTGGAAGAAGGCTGCAGTGGAGACATACGGGTGATAGGCGTGGTCGTCATTTGGCCATTGTTGGAGATCGAGCAGAGGAGGAGGAGGAGTTCTTGGACGTCAATCAAGATCTATCTAAGGTCCATAGGGATGGTAATGGATGCATTCACGGGCTAAATTTTTGCCCGCTCTATACAAATTTTTGAATTAAAAAAAATATTTTTCTAATTCAAAATTTTATATAGAGAGGCCAAAATTTAGCCTATGGACATATCCATTATCATTTCTGAACCAAAGACGAAGATCAGGAGAGCTAGCTACTTGGTTTCTTGCAGTTTGTTTGGGGAGAAGATCTAGACTTTTGGATTCTTGCACGAGAGAATCAGGGAATGCTATATAACGGAATGGGATATGAGTTATATATATTGGGGACGTATAGAATGTTCTAGAAGTCAGTCGGTTGGTTGGTTAGAACCAAGGCAGGTTGGGGTTCAAGATCAGATTCAGTTAATTGATTTGAACAGTCGTTGTAGGTAGCTTAAGAATTTGAGAGTAAATCAATTGCAATGATATAATAAGCTGGATTACTATATTCAATCGGCTGAATCTAAATTTATCTTAATTTAAATTAGTAATGAGTTAGTTATGACAGGTCTATAAATTAGTTAGAAATAGGGCACATCCAACTAAATTTAATTTTGCTAGCTGCTATCAAGTATATGCACTCTTTGTATATAAATACAAATAATTCGATACATATTCGAAATCGTATCCATATCCATATTTTGATGAGTATGGACAATCGTATGCACTCCATTTACAAATATGGTAAGAATGTGGATGGTGTTTATTGTATGTATATAACATATTGGAATAGATGTCTACATCTCCGAATAACATCGAATACACAAGATTATTAATGGAAATATAAAGAGAAATGTTGAAATAGTAGTTCGTAACACTAAGATGCTTTTCTGATAAATATATAATTACTAAGAATCGGTATTATTTTCTTTTAAAATTATTGTCATTTATAACTGTTGAAGAAAATAGAGCGAAAGCGGAATGAAGAAATTTATGTATATTTTCTTATGATTGAACTGTACAATGAGCCATCCTTTTATAAATGAAGGAGGCAATCAAAAGAATAATTATATGATCTGTAATAGATACTAATTACATAAAATCAGAGATTTGGCAACTATCCTAAATTAGTCAAATCAAAGATTTATCAACTATCCTAATTTAGGAAAATATCTCAATATCTAATAGGAAAGAATCTCAAAATATTTTAGCATTATGATCATATCTCAATTATATCTCAACATCCTCCCTCAAACTCATGGTGGCACCGTAGAAGCCAACTGGAGTTTGCTAATAAGTTCACTAAGACGACCAGGTGAGTGTAACTTAGTGAAAATATCAGCAAGCTGATCAGCAGAGGAAACAAAACACAAGCGAAGGGTGCCATCATTGAGATGATGCTTGATAAAATGGCAGTCAATCTCAATATGCTTTGTGCGCTCATGAAAAATATCATTATGCATAATCTGAATAGCACTCTGGTTGTCACAGTAGAGAAGAGAACGAGGCAGCTGAGGGGCATCCAAGTCAGCCAAAAGACGACACAGCCATAGAAACTCAACAGTAGCATCAGCAAGGGCGCGATACTCAGCCTTAGTGGTAGATCGAGCGACAGTTGTTTGTTTCTTACTTCGCCAAGAAATAAGACACGAACCAAGTAAGAAACAAATACCAGTGGTAAAACGACGATCTGTAGGATCACCAGCCCAATCAGCATCAGAATAACCTCGTAACTCAAAAGATGACTGAGATGAATAGTGTAAACCATTGAAAAGAGTGCCCTTGACATAGCGAAGGATTCGAAGAACAACAACATAGTGAGGTGAGCGAGACTCATGCATGAATTGACTGACCAGGTGAACAACATAAGAAATATCAGGGCGAGTAACTGTGAGATAAATAAAACTACCAACCAACTGTCGATAGAGAGTAGGATCAGACAGAGGCACACCATCAGTAAGGTTGAGCCGAGCATTATATTCCAAAGGAGTACTGGCAGTCTTGCTGTCGGTTAGACCAGTCCTGGATATAAGATCTGAAACATACTTAGCCTAAGAAAGAGAATAACCATTCGAAGAAGATGTCACCTCAAGACCAAGAAAGTAACTGAGAGTGCCAAGATCTTTCATTTCAAAATGATGACCCAGAAAAACCTGAAGCGCATGAATGCCAGCAGTATCATCACCAGTGATGATCATGTTATCAACATAGAGAAGTAGAATGGTGGTACCTGAAGCAGTCTTACGGATGAATAAGGCAGTGTCATAAGCACTGGCTACAAAACCTTGTTGTGTGATGACAGAGGTAAATTTGGCAAACCAAGCACGAGGAGCCTGCTTCAGACCATAGATCGTACGACGAAGGCGGCAAACCTTATGATGAGGATGCTCATAACCAGAAGGAGGCTTCATATAAACTTCCTCAGTAAGATCTCCATTCATAAATGTATTTTTAACATCCATCTGAAATAATGACCAACGCTGAACAGCAGCAACAGCAATCAAAGATCTAACAGAGGTAAGTCGAGCAACAGGAGCAAAAGTCTCCTCATAGTCAATACCATACTCTTGAGAGCAACCCAACGCAACAAGACGAGCTTTGTATCGCTCAACTGGGCCATCTGTCTGAGTCTTAATCTTGTAAACCCACTTACAATCCACTACAAACTTTCCAGAAGGCAAATCCACCAAATCCCAAATATGTGTCTTGGTAAGAGCATTTAATTCATCAGGCATAGCTTGCTGCCAAGAGGATCAGTACTAGCCTCATGATAAGAGTGAGGCTCATGAAGAGTAGCAAGAGCAGAGAAACAATGATAATCATGAAGATAGAAAGGAGGAGCTCTTACCCTATCAGAACGACGAGATGCAATAACTTGGGAGGACTGAGCGGTAGAAGGTGGTACAGGTACATCTTGAAGAGAACCAAGTGATGATGCTGGATCCGCAGGGGGAGCAAGGTCATTGGAAGAGGCCAAGGATGGATCGTTAGAGGAGTTGATATCACCTGTAGAAAAGTTAGTAGACTCTGAAAACAGAGTAATAGAGGGATCAGTGAAGTAAGGGGAATGACTAGAGTGAAGTAAGGGAAAGGAAGAAAGAATGGTGAAGAACTTATGTTCCCAAAACTCTACATGACGAGAGATATGTGATAGGATCATAACAACAGTATCTTTTTAGTTCAATGCCATAACCAAGAAAGCAACATAGTCTGGAACGAGGTTCTAACTTCGTTCGTTCCTGCGGGGGGAGAAGAACGAAGCAGGCACAACCAAAAACTCGAAGAGAGCTGTAATCAGGAATGGTACCATACAGCAGTTCAAAAAGAGTTTTGTTGTCGAGAATGAGTAAGGGGACACGATTGATGGTGTAGACAACAGTAAGAGTAGTCTCTCTCCAAAGACGCTCAGGAAGCGAGGCAGAAATGAGGAGAGATCGAATGGTGTCTAGAATGTGACGGTGTTTACGCTCTGCTCGACCATTTTGTTGTGATGTATATGGACAAGAGCGATGAGAGAGAGTTCCATTTTGTTGCAAAAACTCAATGAAGGATTTTTCGTTATACTCCAGAGCATTATCAGAACGAAAAATCTTGATAGCACGAGAAAACTGGGTAATACCATTTGGTGAAAGCGTTTGTAATTGCAAACAACTCAGAACGCTTATGCATAAGATAAATCCATGTATAACGTAAAAAATCATCTAAAAATATGACAAAGTAGCGGGAGCCCCCCTCGGTAGAAATTGGAGAAGGGCCCCAAATATCTGAATAAATAAGATCAAAAGGAGCAGAAGAAAAAGAGTCACTGATATTAAAAGGTAAATGAGTTTATTTTCCAAGTTGACAAGAAAGACAATCAAACTTATCAAAAGTGACAGAACCAAGGAGACCACTAGAGACTAACTGCTGAATACGAGGTAAAGAAGTATAACCGAGACGAGAATGCCAAACGCTAGAGGTGATGGCACAGACAAATGAAGGTGTGGTAGAAGAAATCTGCAAGTTTACCATTTCAAACATAGTCCAACTTTACGGCCTGTCCCAATGATCTGACCTAACCGAAAATCCTGCACATCAACACCACGAAAAGAAAAGTGAAGCTCAAAACCTAACTCAACAAGTTGGCCAACAGAGAGGAGATTCGATGATAATTTAGGAACTAAGAAGAAGTACCTGGAGTGACAGATAGTGCAAGAGATGAACGAGACAGAACCTGATGGACCAAAGCCTCAATATCAGCAGCAGTGAGCGAAGTAGACTGAGAAGAAAATTCAGGGATAGAGGGATCAGTGGAGACAACCGCAGCAGCTTGTTGGAGGGAACCACGAAAGTCTCGTGTCTTTTTTTGTTGCAACTGGAAACAATGAGTAATCAAGTAACTGCTTTTCTAGCAATACCAACAAAATAACTTTTGAGAAGGAGATTGTGACTGTGGAGCAGATCGTTGGGAGGAAACCGAAGAAAAAGTAGCCAAAACAAGATCGGGAGACTATAGCTTCATAGTAAGGCGATGATGCTCCTCGGAAATTAACTCAGAAACAGTAAGATCTATGATAGGAAGTGGCGTACGATAAAGAAGGGCTGCCCGAGTGGACTCAAAGTCATCGCGAAGAGCCATCAAAAAATGCATGAACTTACGGCGGTCCCGATATCTTGCAAAGAGCTCGATGTCTGCAGCACAATGAAGTTGGGGTTCGGCAGCAGTCAACTGATCCCAAAGAAGAGCGACTTGAGAGTAAAATTCAGTAATAGACTGACCAGGTTCTTGACGCATCTGGTAAAGTTTTGTCTCAATCTGAAACTGAAGAGAAGCATCATTGCAGCAGTCGTATCGAGCAACCAAGAAATCCCATGCAGCTTTTGCATTTTCGAGCCTGGGTAGAAGACTGTTAATAGATGGGATTGATATATTAACAATCCACTGCAGAATTTTACTATGAATACTCTCCCAGTCGTCCAAGCGAGTAGCGTAATCAGCGGCGAACTCATCCTTAGCACGAACAGGCTTAGGAGAATCCTCAGAAATATAAAGCCACAATTTTCTTCCTTTGAGAAAAAGTTCAATATTGGAAGCCCAAAGACTATAATTGGTTCCATCCAAAACAATATCAAATGGATGAATAATATCATTTTGGGAAGACATTTTGGAACAGATATGCCAAACTCAACTCCTGAAAATCAACCAAAAACAAATCAAAGTCCGAAAGAGCCAAACCTGATTGTAGAACAGAATTGACCAGGACAAGTAGGGCTCACGCGTTGAAGAATAGAGGTGCGTAAAAACCACTTGTAGAGACTTCACACGGTGCGTGAAAGAGCTTGTCAAGTCCGATGGAGCTGAAATTTTGATGGGAGGAGATCGAAGGGAGACGAACAATCTGAAGGTAGAAGATTGTCGAGATCTGACTTCAAAATGGCCGAAACGGGCACAAAGAGGTTCGAGATGTGTGAGGACAAAGAAAAAACTCACTTATGGTGGTTTATGCACTCACAAAAGAAGTTAGAAGAGGCACCAGAATTCTGATAGCTCTGATACCATGTTAAAGAAAATAGAGCGAAAGCGAAATGAAGAAATTTCTGTATATTTTCTTATGATTGAACTGTACAATGAACCATCATTTTATAAATGAAGGAGTCAATCAAAAGAATAATTACAGGATTTGTAATTGATACTAATTACATAAAATTGGAGATTTGTCAACTATCTTAAATTAGTCAAATCAAAGATTTGTCAACTATCATAATTTAGGAAAATATCTCAATATCTAATAGAAAAGGATCTCAAAATATTTTAGCATTATGATCATATCTCAATTATATCTCAACAATAACTAATAATATCCACTAATATCCAGATCTTATGTATCCAAATTCATGTTCGGTTTTACCAAATATGGATAGTATATATGTTATATCCGAGTAATATCCATCTTCGTATACAGAAGAAGGAATTAAATGCAAATATGGTGATACACATATCTGCTTCGTTTCTAATCCATTTATATTCCTAGCTAACTCCAAGTGAGCCTTCCAACTTTTTGACATAGGTAGCAGTAAAAGAGATGTCCGTTGCATTTCGCTCAAACAAGAGGATGACAAACTCTTGAGAGAGCTCACACGAGTATTTCAGAAATTTATGCATTATATTTGAGAAATCATCACGGTTTATGAGAATTTTTTTTTTTCAAATGAATTTTTTCTTCTTCTGCTAACGTTAAGAGTCAGGAATATGTATCCTTTTAAAGTAACTCATGCAAGTAGCTAAGGACGGAAATCCACGGGTTAATTTTTGACATGTTCTATTTAAAATGTTTAATTATAAAAATAAAAATTTTATATTTAATTCAAAATTTAAAATAGAGTGAATCATAAATTGGCAGCTGTGAATGCATTCATTATCATCCATTCAAGGCATACATCCTTTGTAACTAATATGTTTTAGACATTTTGAATCGGTATATTTTAAGATATTTTGTAGGTAATTAAATAGTATTAATTATTGTGTTAGACACTAAAGAAAAAAAAACTGTGGAACTAAAAAAGGAAAATTGGATTTTTTTTTATTAATTAAAACTAAAGTTAAAAGGTTTTTAAATTATTTGAAATAAAGTTGTTAGTCAGATGGGTTAACTTCTCCATAAAATAATTTACTGGATGCATTTATACTTATTTATCTTAATTGCATAGATCACGTGGTTTTCCTACAAGCAAATAGTATATTTTTAAAGCATAAATCAAACAAAGTTATAAACATGATATTTTGAATAACTTCTCCTAATGAAATCTATATGAATTTTGAGTTTATCTAAGTATAAAACATGAATAATAAAAAAAAAATTCTTAGTATATACCGTACCTAAAGAGTTTAGGGTATATCAAAAACTAAGTAACGAATATATTGCCAGACAATAAATTATCAAAGACTCAAAATCATACCTAAACTTAACAAGACAATAGGGAATCAAAAATATCAACTTTACGTTAAGCATAATTAGCATCTAAATCACATATCAATGAATTACCTAGGGTTCATTATCTCATCTAATTCAATATAAGAATTTAGCCACTCATACTCATCAATCATCATAGTCATGAATAAAAGAAAAGAAATTCCTTTATTGATTTATATGAAAGAGTACAAAAACTATAACCTCTAATATTTCTTAAAATTCGTACATAATTCTGAGTTACATTGTATATTTATAGCCTCACAAAATCCTAATAAGAATTCTATATACAAGAAGACTCTCTTTTCTCTCAAAAAAGGCTCAAAAATCAACTTTGCGGTCGTGCCTTTCCAAAGCTGCTTCGACAGCCACTTTTGGGATGCTTCTCAGTTGCTGGTTGCTGACAGCCAATAGGTAACTGTCGACAGTCAGACCTGTAAATTCGCAGTTCTAAGTTGATATTCAAGATATGCTTCGATTCTTCAATTTTCTATATATAGAACCCTGCAAAAGTGCTATAAAACACTAGTATAACATCATAGTGGAGAATTTGATTCATAAAAGTAAATTTTCATTAATATTTTGTACTAATCACCAAAATTGGATTACGAGTACATAAAATAAACTAAAATAACTATAGTTTTTACTCGTGATATAATAGTCTACGGAAGTAAAAAGGATCGTTCGGATCATATTTTCATCATCACACTCCCAGGAATCTCGATTGTAATTCTCTTGATTAGTAAAAAAATAATTTGAGTGTTACAATTTCCAAATATATCAATAAAAAATTTTTTGTTTTTGCATTGCTGCATTCTCTGCTAACATTGTAAATGAGGAAAATAGTTCTCAACTACATTTGTTGGCTTCTCACGTCTCGGGTATGATGAGCAGTAGCAATCTCGTGCCAGCAGAATTAGCATCTCTTACCAGAGCATTTTCAATCGTGGCCACTCCAACAATATCTTCATCAACCTCCACTGGTGTTCTAAAAGATTATTCGCTTGTAGAATTTCTCAGTCACTTCATCAGTGACTTATTTGATTACTTAATTGTTGTATCTCTATAGTTCTGGGGGTTCACGATTCACTGATCTTAGGTGTTCCATGTTAGCTAGTTATTTGGACAATATCTCGAGAATTGGGACCCTGATCGAGCAGCTCCCTATCAATCTCGCCTAGACGCTTTAGAAGAAAAACTTTGAGTTTTAGACGATTTATGTCAGGCTAATATATATAGCAGTGTGGATGAAATACAAGTAGCTCGATCTAGTGTTGAACTTCTTGCCTGATAATAGTATAATGTCTTGAAAACTTAACATAACCACTTGAGGTATTTAACATGACAAATAAGATGAAAATTAAATGTTAACATGACCTCTTGATATGTTGACCCGGACTACTCTTGAGTTTGGCTAAAGTCTGATCGGTGCCTGGCAGTAAAATCCACCTAGTTGTGATCGTCTTTGGAAAGAACCACCTAGGTCTGTATCAGAAAATCAATTATTGACATGGAAAGTGATTACATCGCCTAAATAAATTCTAACCTACTGAATATTTATTTTATAATTATAATAATTGAACCACCCATTAAAATGAAATAACGACTTCTAATACACAACTATCATACTCTCTAGTCAGGCTATTTATTATCTAGCAGATTGTAAACTAAATCAACTTTGAAGCATACTAGAAAACCCACATATACACAAGATCGCAGGCCAAAACTCAAGTCACTCTTATTTTTTTACCAGATAACTAGGAAATACTTGAGTATTTCCAAGACATTGATGGATCACCTAAATAGTCTATAAACGTAGTATATTTCATAAAACAGTAGGGAAAACAAGAAATTCAATTTTTGAAAGAGGAGAATTACTTGCTCTCTGTTCGAGAAATAATCGAATAAACAAGGATTTAACATTTAGACCACACCGTAAATATAAATACAAGGATTCGAAAAAGAAGTTAAAGACCAAAATGTGGATGATTTGGCCTTAGGAGACAATTATCGTGATGTAGCAGTCCTGCTAAGTCCAAACAAGATGAGATTTTTTTATAACTTTTCAAAAATCATAATTAGATCTAGGATTTGTCATCCTAATTCAAAAATCACTACTATATATCATCGCACACACTTGAGAACAATAGAAGATAGGAGAAAAGTAGAAAAAAGTAATACTCTACGTGCCTTAGGTCTATAAACTTCTATTTCAAGCTTTTAGCATTCTCACTTGCTGCTGCAACTCAAGAGAGAGAGGGAGAGGCTCCTTTGCCCATGCATTGTGGTGTGAGAGAAAATGAGAAGGAGAGAGTAACTTGGCTTTTAATGTAATTAGCTTGCCACATACAACCGTCCGAGTCCCATACAGTCTCCCTCCATGCCACCTCATAGTAAAAGTTGCAAGGTTGCTTCGCACTTCCTCTTTGTTGGACAAATGAATGCTACAGAGCTAAGGTGAGTGAAGGGGAAAAGCAAAGGAGAGGAAGGTAATACAAACAGATTTCTCGAATTTTCGGGCCATGAAAAATCGACATACTTAGAAAATTCTTTAGAAAATAATAGAAGATAGATGATAGCGAGATGATCATAACGCAATTATTTTAGCACGATTGATACTAAGATACTGATACAGTAATATAAGATAGAATCAATACATTTTATATCGAACCACTACCAAACACCCTAAGCCCTCGGGTTGATAAGATCGATACAGAGTCTACCAGCTCTGGAAACTAGCCGAGTAGAGATGTTACATAGGTCAGCATGGCGCACATGTCAGCTAGTGATACCAAAGCCAGCTTGGTGCGTGCAAATATCACTTGAGATGAGTAGAAATAAGATCTCAGTACTCGCAATGATTTTCGATACCAGGCCGTCCATGCCATCCTCTGAAGGCTACATTGTCATTGTTATGCATAACCGCTTTGATCCCCCGACATTAGCAAAAACCAACGGTCATCCCGTCCCGCCAATGACGTCCTGCCACCATTCTGCAGTCTCTGTCCGCCAAAATAGAACTATTGTCTCTTAATAGTCCATTCCGAAGATCACCATGGAATTTTGACAAACATACATGCTCTGGGTGTATGCTTGTCATTCTAGCCTCATAGACCGTCCAAATCCCCTCCGTCTCTCAATACCCCCATGGAAAATACGGATAATTTCGTTGCTGACCTTATGGTCCATTGCCGTCGAGAGTATTGCAGCCCCTCACAGCATCATTGTCGACCGCCATGCACTCCCTCTATGAGGTGTTATTACAGCTCCTGTATCTTGCCTGTTGCTCAATCCAAATTCGACTCTTTTCTAATTGGGTCATGGTCATGAACGAGTCTTTGAGTTTCCAAAGTCACACTTCAAAAGAGGAGGGTAGCAGACATCTTCAGCTCCATGCTAACCTCCACACTTTCCTCCTCCAACCAAGTATGCTAGTCCGATCAGAGTGACAACTCTTGCCAAGGAATTGGATCAACAAGGAAGCTGTGGCAGGGAGCCGCAAACTATAGCCCCCTACGAGGAACACGAGTGTGAGAGAGAGGAGAGATGTTGAGAGCTAGAGGAGAATAGCTGCAAGAGTATTATTGTTGAACAATGGTTCTTTGCCATCATTTGATGAAACGGAGTCAGACTTGGATCATAAAATTAGGTGGATAGTTGTTGATCATGCCAAATCATTGTTAGAAAAATAACCGGAACATGTAATATCTATATTTCTATCCATGTTTTACATGGGAAGATAACCTATGGCTAATATTTGTCAAAATACATATACTTGCACAATCGGAATCATTAGCTATCAGGACTAGGGGAAATTCTAAATGCGCACTGCATTTTTTCTAGTGAGCCCCATTTTCTTAGTGAGCACCAGGTATTCTAAAAACCTAGTGCTATTTTCTTAGTGAGCACCATGATTATTACCAAATTACCCTTCCCCTCTCTATAGCCGTTTCTTTTCCAAGTGAGCACCATCCCCCAAATCGCCTTCCTTTGCTCGAGCCTCTCTCCCGCATCATTGACCGCCGATCTCTGCCATTTCTCGTCACCCCAAAAGCGACCATTCGGTCGATTAGCCACCGCCAGCCACCAGCGCCTTCGCCCCCGACTCGCCATTGCGATCGACCAGCAGGCTAGGGCAAAAGAAAAAAGTAAGTTTTTTTTTTTAAATTGTTATGGAATAATGTAGGTCTCTGAATCTTTGTATTTTATAGTAAAAAGATTTTGAGTAAAAATGAGTAAAGAGAAATTATGATCTTATATTTTGTTGATGTTGAACTATTCAAAATTAAGATTTTCTAGAAGTGTGGTGCTTTGTATGTATATGATTTATTGTTTGGAATTTTTTGGTAGATATAATTCTTGCTATTAGATGTTAGAGTAAATTTAAATTGTTATTTGTGTCAATTATAATAAATGTGGATTTTGGAATCAAGTAGCTAGGCATGTTCTTAATTAAAGAAGAAGAAATTGCACCAATTAGTTTCTATATGTGGCAATTATTTCCTAAATTTGTTGTGTAGTTCATGATTTATGCATCGGAATATTTAATTTTACTACAAATTTAGATGGATCAATCCTAGTCATCACAAATTCGTCCTACATTATCGTATAAACGGAAGAAAACTCAATCAAAACCACTGGCTGATCCAATCACTGAACAAGCCTAAGACGAGCCGGTTGCATCGCATGACATGACGAATATCGTGGTGGGAGAGATAGAGGAAGATGTCCTACAAGACATTGATGGGGGACTGACAGATTTGTCAGTTCTTAAGAGTTTTAAGACTCATATTGCTTATTTTATCAGTAACAATGAGGTAAATAACAATATATTCTGGCTATCATTAGTTTATTATGGCTCTAATTTCTTATTACTTTACTTTTAATGCAGAAGAGAGATTTATTGCACTGCATAAACCACATCAAAAAATTGTTGCATGGCCGTTATGATTGAGCCAACCCAACACATGTTTCATTGAGATTATTAAGAACTCTTCCCTCTACCCGTTGGTTCAGTGCTCGTACCCTTTATAAGCAGCGTTGATATCTCAGCCTTTGTTGAGAGGTGGCATCCAGAAACTAATACTTTTCACATGCCTTTCGGAGAGATGATGGTATCACTTGACGACGTCGCATGTCTTCTTGGTTTGCCAGTAACAGGGAAGTCAATCTGTTTACCTGAAGATGATGATCCACCATATCCTATTGACATGTTAGTTAGTTCTCTGGGCGTAAGTCACAGTGAAGGCAGAGATGAGTTAAACATCAAAAGTGAATTCTCAGTATGCCTAGATTGGCTCAAGGATCATTTCAGTAGCGTTACCGATGGTGATTCAGAGGTTAGGATTACGTTCGCAGTGGGCACATGGTAAATTGTGTGTTTGACAAATTATGCAACCACACGCCACTGGATCAACACCGATAAAAATCGCTCTTTTTAGTTGACTCATAATTAATGTCATGGCATGAGTAGAAATAAGTTCATGGAGTTCCTTGAATTCGGACAACATGAAATTTCGATGGACAATGGTCAAACTCTTCTCGAATGATGTCTTAATTTTCGTGTATTGTAGTTCCAATAAAGAATGAATATTTGACCAACATTTTTCAAAATTCTCTTGACTAGTTCGGAGTTGCCTCTTCAATTTAGCATATACGCTCTCCGCTCTGTTTGTAGTGACATTGTCCCGATGCAGGTACATATTTGTCCAACAGGAAACGAATCTTTTCTTGTATAGCTCCAACCATGTTTTTGTCACATAATTGATTGCATCTAGACATGTACGAAATTCATTTTGAAGATTGCTCAAGTTACTATTATATTCTTCAAATGCATCAGATAACATAACAATCGTCCAACTTAAATAAAACTTCTCCCACTATGATTGTTGATCAAATAATTTTCTGACATTTGCTAACACATTCTTGTTAATATGCCACCTACATAGGAGATGTTGACTTGATGGAAACATGGATTCTATAGCACTAAGAAGTGCCAAATCTCTATCTGTCACAATTACACCAGGTTCAATGTTACTGACAAATAATCCTCGTAACTTATCCAATGCCTATGCATAATTTGTTTCATTTTCACATTTAAGAAATGCAAAAGCCACAACAAATGTCATATTTATCAACGTCACACTCACTATCTCCAGCTATGGGTAATTATACCTGCTGGTCTTGTATGTGCAGTTCATTATTATAATGCCCAGAAATGCAAGTACCATGTCTACACCTACGGGGTGCGCCTAGAAGAGATCAGTGACATAATCATGTTCTTCATTTCGGCGATGTCACTCAATAAAGTTTGATTCTGATACTTCAAATAATAGGTGTTGCATCTGAGATCTTCCTGCCTGCTCAAGAACTCGATGCTTGTGCCGAACATTATATATTATTTTTATCGTTGTAATATTTTGCGAATTCTTTTGTTTCAACGAAGTCAATATATCTCTAGAATGCAAGTAATATTTCGACATCTCAACATGTGTTGACTCACCTTCTAACAGTCTTCCTACAAATGGGTGCCCTGCTAAATATTCTGCTGGTAGGTGATTATGCACCCCTCATGTTACTTTCAGCCTCCGCTCTGATCTCCACAAAACCAACTAATCACCTTTCAATTGAAAAAAACACTCGCATTTCTTACTCCCCCTATATCCATTGGCATTTGCTATTTTCTTAAATCTTGCCTTGCCACCACGCTCGCACCCAAACCAAACCATACCTCGCTTACTTCGTCCTCCACTATAGGATTTTGTAATCACAAACCCAAATTTCTTCCATATGTCTCCTACCCACTGACAAAATTCATCTTTGCTCTCAAATACCTACAAATAAACAACATGAACATTAGTTTCAAGAAATGTTGAACTGTTTTGCCTACATATTGTATACTTTATTACATACTCGACATGTATTGAAGTCAAGACTGTAGTCAACATTTCCATCATAGGACTTAACTTTACTTGATTATGTAGATAGGTCAACCTTAAATGACAATACAATTAAAATTAATTTCATATTAACAATTTTACAATAATTATCAAAAAAAACCTGGTCGGGATTGCAAACCCGACCTGGTAGCCTATAAGTTTGGTTCAGCAGACCCGGACAATAGTTTTTCGGTCGAGATTACATCCCTGACCTACCTGGGACACTATGTAAGCCAAAGCGAACCCAAGGCTTCTTTATTTAAAAAAAAATCTTTCAAGAACAAAAAATAAATCTAAGTTCTCAATAAATTAGACCATTTACTTAAAATTTCTTTACTACATATCTCTGAATATGGAGAATCGCCCGAAAATATCAAACTTCTATTAGTTATCTACATCTTCTTCAACGTTAAGAATCCACAAAAAATGGGTTCTTCTCCTTCCTTTTCGACTAAAAATAACTCTAAATCCACAACACAACCAAATGAAACTACTCAACAATGAAGAAATCCAGAGGTTTAGGTTTTTTTTTTTTTTTTTTTTTTCGCATTCGTGTTACGCGAAAAGGAAACAGAGCTCACGAGGAAAGGTAATGGGTTACGGTGCTCACTAGGAAATGTTAATGCTCTTTTTTGTCCAAAAAAATTATGGCACACTTGTAATTATTTCGAATTATTTTTAACTTTAGTCATGGTGCTCACTAGAAAAATGTGGTGTGCATTTAGAATTTCCCCTGCACTAGCCACATTTTCTTTCAAAGAGCATTAACCCTCATATCTAGAAAGGGAAATACAAAACCAGGATTAGCACAAGACAATACCGTACTATTTTACTTTGTAGCCTCTAGTCCACCACCCATTCGGAAAGCACTTCTTCCTCTCTTTTTTTTTTTAGTCCAAAATCCAAAAACCTAGTAATATTAACACAAAAGAAACAAACTAGCATAAGCATCCATCATCAACATCATCATACATACATACTACATACATACACAATCCTAAGTTCGGACGCCCCCATTTCCCGTGGCTGAGCTCGAACACCGGCAAATTGAGCGCCCCGACTCTCTTCTCTATCCAGATCTTGAAGCAGTAGGCCTCGTACCATGTCTTCAAATCCTTCACCTTGGCGAGTATCTCCTCGTTGGAGAAGGGCTTGGGCTTGTTCTTGTTCTTGTCGAGAGACTTCGCCAGGCAGGAGAATGGGTTGACGCTGGATCGAACGACTTGATGGCCTCGTCGGCGATCTTGTGGACGGAGTTCAGCAGGCGGAGCTCGTCCAGTTCCGACAATGGGTTGGCGACGGGAGGAGGGGCTGGAGAGTTGGAGTCCAAGGAGGAGGTGATGGACATGTGGTGTATTTTTTATTGTGCCGGTGGCTGTGGAGATTGGCAAAGTAGATGGGATTGGGAGCATATAGGAGACGACGTTAAGTACAGGGATTAGGGTTTTGAATTTGGGATTAAGCGGCCGTTAGATTTGGAAAATTCTATTTACAAGACAATTTACTTTTGACCGTATAGATTTGAAATTTGTGATTAAAATTTGTAAATAATTATAAATTTGTCAAAATTTTCCTACACTAAGTTACTCTTTTAAATCTCAAAATCTCTAAAAATTCTTAAAAATTTAAAATATTAGCATCGTTTTTCTCTTCTGTTCTCTGTCTAAAATCAAAAAAAATAATTGTGCTATTTAAATATTTAAAAAAATTATATCTTCCACAAATTCATCAATTTCATAACTCTTTAAAATTTTTATATTTACGTTCCTCAAAAATAATAGAAAGAATTTTAAATTCTTTGAATTTACTATGGCAAACGAAATTAAGATTTAGAATTTGAATTTTTTAAAGAAAATAGAAAAATCTATTGTGCAATTGGTGTCAGAGGACACATCTCAAGTACGGATTAAAATTATTTTTAGTTTTTTATGTGTTTTTTTTTCAATTAATTGTTACTATTTTTTTTTTTTCACGATGATCGGTCACTGGTTGCAGTAAAGAGTTAGGGCTAGAGGCGGAGGGTGGTGCTAGAGACGGTGAGTGGCAATGGAGTTGCGGTTGGCGACAGAAGCATACGGACAGAGAAGAAGGAAAGTTTGGAAATTTTAGAATTCAATCGCAATAGACGAAGAAAGACAGAGAAGGGTTAAATTTAAGAAAAAAGTTTAATTGTAGAGAGTATATTGTTGATGTTTCAAAATGGAAGTTGGTGTAAAGAGTAATCGGGTGATAAAAGTAAATTGATGTGCGTAAATAGAATTCCTATTAGATTTTGATTGGATTTTTTTTTTTTTTTGGGAAAAATTACTTTCTTGGCCTTTGTTTGAATGTTTATTACCTTTTACTTTCTTGGGATTAAGATGACTAAGTATTTTCGACTGTGAGATGTCTTTGTAAAAAAAAAAAAATTATTTTGTAAATTTCAAATGCATCTCTCCTACTTCTTAGTACATCCCTCAATAAATTACTTATATTACAAATTTGTGTTTAAATATATATAACATTCTTGAGCCTCTTCATCTTCCCTTCTCTTTTTTCTAAACTCTCTCAAAACTCTAATAATTCTCTTTCTCTGCTTAATCTCTATTTTCTTTGTCCTTTATCTCTAAGTTTCTATCGAGTTCTATCCAAGAAATCCAGTTAGATTAATTTTAGTGCAAACAAATTAATGAATGTCATATTTTACATATTTTTCTCCTTTATTTTATCTATTTTTGTATAAAATAATTACTACTCAGGTATGTTTAGTATGTTTTTATAGGTAATAAAGTATTCGCAAGGAATATGAAAAAGAGCAAATTTGTGAAATATATGAGCAAAGAAATTCAACCATGGTAAATATTGAAACTCATGTGCAGCGACATCAATTTCAAGAGCAGTTTAAATAAAGATAAAGTTTGAACTGGACAAATTTATGTAGGAGCAATTTATAGAGCTCTGAATTATTTTCGAAATATCATCAAGAACATATCAATCGGAGTTTATATACAAAAGTTATAGATATTTTATTAAAGTGCTGCAGAATTGAAGATCTAGTCTAGTGAGCTACGGATGTGCTGAAATTAATTTGGGTTTTGAACCTTACAAAAATTGGTATTTTAAGTTATCTAATCTCAGCCATTGGTTTCTAATAACTATGAATTGGATTGGCATTATATATTTTGAGATTAAATTAATCTACTCTCATCCATTGGTTTCTAATAATTATGAATTGGATTAACATTATATATTTTTTTGATATTAGATTGTGTTGGATTAGGATTACATATTTTGTAGTAGAGTTTGAGTTAAATTAAGATCGTATTAGGATTATAAATATCCTATGTATTATTATAATCATATGTTTTCGGATGCTTTTTGTACTTTTTATTATTTCAATAAAATAGTGATTAAGAGCTGGAGTGAGACGGTTGTCATACATGAAATCGACAAAGCTTAATTTCTTTGTCCTCCATTAATTTCTTTATAGATAAATTTTTTTGACTTCCGTAGATTAGTATTGATTTATTTCATAGATAAGTGTTTAATTGCTCTTATAGTTAATATTTATTTGTTTTTTTATATTGGGGTTTAATTGCTTTCTTAGGATAATTAGTTTTTCTTTTACTTTTGTGAATAAAAATATGAAAAATCATTTATAACTAATTTTCATTAGCCCTATGATGTGGATAAAGTTAAATTAATAATTCTAACATGATTCTTCTCTTCTTTCTAAAATAATCAATGTTATGATTTTTCTATAGATAATATAAAGATACAAATTTGCAAATCGTTGTCTTTGCTAGATTATACTTAAGGTGATTTCGATAATCTATGCTCAAATTAGGTTTAGAATTTGTTCTCATTATCTTTGTCTATATAATTATAATATGAATATAACTCGGATTAATAAAGATATTACTTTTTTATGCTTTATACTTGCACCCCACTTGATAAATCATGTAGGGACACTAAAGTAAGATCGAATTAAAAAGATTATTTTTTTAATATGTTACTTGATCGTGCATTTTAAACAGGTATAAAGAAGAAAGAATATCATTGATAGATTATTAGTTTAATGGATTCAAACATATTAGGCTAGCTTTAATGCAATAAACAAACTAATTTTCAATTCTAATTATCATAGTTAACTTGTTAGAATTAAAGATTTATTAAGAATGCAAAACACTCAAAATTCTTGTGTGAACAATCTGTTAGCGTTACATGTACGCTTGTAGTAATAGATTCACATCACAAATCCGATATGCCACTATATATAATTATGATAAATTAGCAAAATATGTATATAATTATGATAGAATTCATTTGTAATTCCCCTTTGATCTTCTTTAATTGTCAATGTTTTACAAACATCCATAAACCTGAAGTGGTGTCACTTTGGAACCTTAGAGAATTCTTGGGGTGCAGACAAATAGTCCCATGGCCTTTTGTTCAAAAGTAAATTAATTTTCTTAAAGAAGTAATAGGATGAATGAAATGAGTGTAGCTTGGTCTAATATTCCTACATATGTATATGCCAAATCCCATCCAAAATGAAGTCGGGGCCACATTATAGATCGAGCCCCAAATCTTAGCTTAGTTCAAATATATGGACAAAGTACAAGTCACATTTTATTGTCCCGGGTTTGGGCCGGTGAAGTTAGGCGTAAAGCGAGGGTAAATATAAAGGCACACCACCCCAATTCTCTAATGACATATTCTCTTTAATGGCAAACCTCAAAAGTTTGAAAAATGAAAATTCTAAATTAGTCCATCCTTTTCTAAGTGAGCCCCCTTCTTTTGAAGTGAACGGGTTTTTACTATGTGAGGCCACCATTTTTTTCCATCTCTGCACCTAAGTCTTCTCTCTCTCTCTCTCTCTCTCTCATTGCTGCTCTTGGCTCTCTCTCTCTCTCTCTCTCTCTCTCTCTCTCAATGTTGCTACTGGCCTACTTTGAGAATGGTAACTAGTTTGGATTGAGAGAAGTAAGAAAATAGAGAGGGAATTGGAGTTAGGTTTAGAGTTTTATCGGTTCTTTTGTTGGGTTTTCTTTGAAAGGGAGGTGTGTGGTTGGTATTGGGGAGAAAATAAGGGTAACTTTGTCTAAGAAAATGACAAACTTATAGTTAATTAGAAATTTTTTAGATGGGCTCGCTTAGCAAAAGGGTGGATCCTTTTAGAATTTCCAAAGTGCACATTTTTTTTTTCAAAAATATCCTCTCTTTGAATCCTCATCCTCCTCCTTCCCCCTGCCTCTCTCTCTCTCTCCTCCTCTTCCCTCTCCTCCTCTCCCCCCTCCCACTCCCCCTCCCCCTCCCCCTCCTCACTCCCTCTCTTCCCTCCACCTCCTCCCCCTTCTATGAACCAGCCACTCCACCTCCACGACCATCACCTCCTTCTCATCTACCCCCTTCCACCTCCATCACGCCCTTCCTCTGCCCCCTCTCTGATCAAGCCACCACCCTCTCCTCCCTTCTCTTCCATCCCCCATTTTGTTCCTCGTCCCTCCTCCTCCTCCTCCTCACTCTTCTCACCATCTCCTCCTCTTCCTCCTCTATCCCACCTCTCCTTCTCCCTCTTCGATCAAACCCGCTCCCCCCCCCCCCCCCCCCCCAAAACCCCTCCCCTTCCCTCTTCCCCTCTCTCTACTCCTCCTCCACCTCTTTCCCTTCTTCCCTCTATGTAAACTAGCCAACTTTTCTCCTCCTACTTTCTCATCTTTTCCTTTGTAATATCTAATTCTAATTATAATCTTAATATTTTAGAGCTAAGAAGAAGGAAGTATACATGTAAATAAAAAATAAAATAAAAGTGTAATTTAAATCTATTTTAATTGAACATGCCTTCAGATATTTGGAGTGTAAATTGATTCCCTTCCCTAGCCGAGTGTCTTTGTGACACACGGTCAAATTCTCCCCCCCCCCCCCCCCCCCTCCCCCCCCCACCTCCTCCCTCCTTCTCTCCCCTCCACCTCCTCCTCCTTCTATGAACCTGCCACTCCACCTCCACTACCATCACCTCCTTATCTGTCCCCTTCCACTTCCGCCCCGCCCTTCCTCTTCCCTCTCCCCGATTAAGTCACCACCCTCTCCTCCCTTCTCTTCCATCCCCTATTCTGGTCCTCGTCCCTCCTCCTCCTCACTCTTCCCACCATGCATCTCCTCCCCTTCCTCCTCTATCCCACCTCTCCTCCCTCTTCGATCAAACCATCCCCCCTCTTCCTCTCTCCGCATTCCTCCTCGACCTTTGTCCCTTCTTCCCTCTATGTGAACTCGTCAACTTCTTGTTGAATATTTAGTCCCACATTGTTTGTGGAGAATGAAGTAAGGGGAGAAGGCTATAAATTGGAATCTCCCATTCCCTTATCAATCTATCCCAAAAATCAATGTTCTCCCTTCTTTGTATTTTATTACTTTTGTCTAGTAATAAAATTTTTCTGTTTTATCCGTGGTTTTTACACTTTTAAGGGATTTTCTATGTAAATCTTTGTGTCAATATTTCTTTGGTTCTTTTGGTTCTTCGCTATATTCCACTCGTTTTATCTATAACAGTGGTATCAGAGCTAGGTCAATAAAGTTGTGGTACTTATCGTATGTTCTGTGGTTGTAACGTGGATCCTCCACATTAGTGGTTGTCACCTTCCACATCAGAAAATAAGTACTTGCTTCTTTGTGAGACCTACTCGGTATACTTGCGGGGTCACCCACTTGTTCTTGTTCTTGTGGGGCCACTTTCTTCCACTTGTTCTCCCACTTTCTCCCACTTTCGTGAAGTACCGAAATTAATTTCTTTTGGCTGTTCGGGGCTCGGTACTTTTGTGGGGCCCACTTTTGTGAATAGTGCTCTCGTGGGGCCCACTTACGTGGAATAGTGGGAGTTGTGTTGGAGTTGGGATATAATAATGACGGGCAAATTTAAAATTAAAAAATTCAACGGAGACAATTTTGGTCTCTGGAAAATGAAGATGAGGGCTATCTTGGTAAAACATAAGTGCCTTCCTGCCATCGGTGAAAGACCAGAAAATATCTCAGATGAGAAATGGATGGATATGGATGCTGAGGCTATTTCAGATCTCCATCTTGGATTAGGAGATGATATATTGTCCAGCATTCAAGAGAAGAAGGCAGCAAAGGAGATTTGGGATCATCTCGTAAAACTATACGAGGTCAAATCTCTCGACAATAAAATTTTCCTCAAGAGGAAGTTATACACCATTCGGATGTCAGAATCTACTGCAGTGACAGAGCACATAAATACCCTCAACACTTTATTCTCACAACTCAAGAATTTGGGTTATGATATAAAGATGGGTGAGCGTGCTGAAATTCTACTCCAGAGTCTACCCGATTCATACGATCAACTCATTATCAATAAAACAAGCAACTTGGTTAAAGATCACCTCGACTTCGATGATATTGCAGCTGCAGTCCTAGATGAAGAGAAGCCGCGCAAAAACAAGGAAGACAGGCAAGCAAGTTTACACCAAGCAGAAGCGTTGACGATGACGAGAGGAAGATCAATGGAACCTGGCCCCAGTGGGAGTCAAAGACGCGATAGATCCAAATCACGGAGTAAGAAGAATGTCAAATGCTACAATTGTGGTAAGAAGGGTCACTACAAAAGAGATTGTTGGAATTTGAAACAAAATTTCAGTCCTCACGGAAATGTGGCAAGCAGTTCAGATGATGGAAATGCCTTAGTATGTGAGGCAACAATATCACATGAAGGCAGAAAAAAATTACAGGATGTATGGTTGTTCGATTCTGGAGCAACATTTCACATGACTTCTCGCAGAGAATGGTTCCATCACTATGAACCAGTTTCTGAGGGAATGGTTTACAGCTGTAACGATCATGTCTTAAAGATCGTTGGAAAAGGATCCATCAAATTGAAGATATTTGACGGGTCAGTTCGCACCATTCAAGAAGTGCGACATATGGAGGGAATAAAGAAGAACTTATTGTCTTTAGGATAGCTTGACGATCTCGGGTGCAAGATGGAAAGTGAGAAGGGGATCATGAAGATTATATGAGGCGCACTTATGATTATGAAAGGAGAAAAGTTAGCTGGAAACTTGTATTTAGTCAAGGGAGAGACTCTGCAGGAAGGAGAAGTATCAGTTGTCACAAACAATAATGATGAAAAGACCGCAATGATGTGGCATCAAAAACTTTGCCACATATCAGAGCAGGGAATGAAGATTCTTGCATAAAGAAAGCTACTTTCCGGTCTCACGAAGGTTTCTCTACTATTCTGTGAGCAATGTGTGACAAGCAAGCAGCATCGGCTAAAGTTCAGCACATCAAATTCTAGAAGCAAAATTATTCTAGAATTGGTTCACTCTGATGTATAGCAGGCACCGGTTATGTCCCTCGAAGGAGCAAAATATTTTATCATATTTATTGATGACTGTTCCAGGAGATGTTGGGTGTATCCAATCAGAAATAAGGCAGATGTGCTTCCAACCTTCAAAATTTTTAAAGCGCAGGTGGAACTTGAGACTAGTAAAAAGATCAAATGTCTCAGATTGGATAATGGAGGAGAATACACTGGTAATGAATTTGATAAATTCTGCAAGAAAAAATGTATCAAAAGACAGTTCACGACGGCGTACACCCCTCAACAGAATGGAGTGGCAGAGCGGATGAATAAAATATTGCTTGAACGTACAAGAGCAATGTTGGGAGCAGCAGGCTTAGAAAAATCTTTCTGGGCTGAAGCAGTCTACACCGCCTGTTATGTGATCAATTGGACTCCATCAAAAGTAATTGAGTTGAAAACGGCGATAGAGATGTGGACAGGTAAACCAGTCGATTACTCTAATCTTCATGTTTTTGGAAGTTCTGTATATATGATGTATAATTCCCAAGAAACTACTAAATTGGATTCGAAATTCAGAAAGTATATTTTTTTAGGGTATGCTGATGGTGTAAACGGGTATCGTTTGTGGGATCCCACTGTCCACAAAGTTATCATCAGCAGAGATGTTATCTTTACAGAAAACAAGGTCCAAGATGATAGAACTTCAAAAGCAGAGACTGCAGTGATACAGATAAAAGATAATTCCTCTGAAGCAGTTAGAGAGAACCAGATTCCGAACCTTTTGATTATGGTGTGCAAGAGATCAGACGATCAAATCGAGAAAGAAAAGCTCCAGTTTGACATTCTGACTATAATGTGGATAGTAATGTTGCATATTGCCTTCTAACTGAAAACAGAGAGCCATCAACTGTCCAAGAAGCAATGACCAGTTCAAATGCATATCAGTGGATGGCAGCAATGCAGGAGGAGATCAAAAGTCTTCATAAAAATAAGACTTGGGATCTTGTGCAGTTACCACCAGGAAGAAAACCCATTGGCAACAAATGGGTATACAAAATAAAAAGGAACAGTGATGATCAACTGGAGAAGATTGGTGGTCAAAGGCTACGCTAAGAAGGAAGGTATTGACTTTAATGATATATTTTCTCCTCTGGTTAAACTTTCTACAGTTCGAGTAGTTCTGGCTATATGTGCTATCTCTTATTTACATCTAGAGCAATTAGATGTAAAGACAGCATTTCTTCATAGTGATCTTGAAGAAGAGATTTATATGCTCCAACCAGAAGGTTTTGAAGAAAAAGAAAATGAGAACTTGGTTTGCAGGTTGAACAAATCTCTATACGGATTAAAGCAGGTGCCAAGATGTTGGTATAAAAGATTTGATTCTTTCATCATCAGCCTGGAATACAATAGACTCTATGCAGACCCTTGTGCATATTTCAAGAGGTTTGATGATAATGACTTTGTTATATTGCTATTGTATGTAGATGACATATTAGTTACAGGCCCTAACAAAGATCGGATTTAAGAATTAAAGGCTCAGTTGGCTAGGGAGTTTGAGATGAAGGACTTGAGACCAGCAAACAAGATTCTAGGGATGCAAATTCACCGAGACAGAAGTAATAGGAAGATTTGGCTTACTCAGAAAAATTATTTGAAGAAAATTCTTTGGAGGTTCAATATGCAAGATTGTAAGTCAATTTCTACCTCTCTTCCTATTAATTTCAAGTTATCCTCAAGTTGTGTCCTAGCAATGAAGAAGAGAAGATGGAGATGTCTCGAGTACCGTATGCATCAGCAATGGGTAGTTTAATGTTTGTTATGATCTGTACAAGATCAGACATTGCACATGCAGTGGGAGTGGTTAGTCGGTACATGGCAAATCCTGGTAGAGAGCATTGGAATATTTTAAAGATGATTCTACGATATGTCAAAGGAACCTCAAATGTTGCATTATGTTATAGAGGATCAGATGTAATTGTTCGTGGATATGTTGACTCTGATTATGCAGGTGACCTTGACAAAAGTAAATCCACTACTGGATATGTGTTCATTCTTGCAGGTGGGGCTGTAAGCTAGTTTCAAAATTGCAGTCTGTTGTTGCAATCTCAACTACAGAAGTAGAATATGTAGCAACTACACAAGCCAGTAAAGAGGCGATATGTTCATTCAAGAACCAAGTATATCCGAGTTCAGTATCACTTCGTTCGTGAGAAAGCGGAAGAAGGAACGGTGGATGTACAGAAAATACACACTAAAAAGAACCTAGCAGATTTTTTGACAAAAAGAGTCAACATGGACAAGTTCATTTGGTGTCGATGCTCTTGTGGCCTGACAGAGACGTAAGCAATATGATGACAAGACAGAAAGGATGGTGTGAAGATTAATTGAAATTCAATTAAATTTTTAAGTGGGAGAATGTTGAATATTTAGTCCCACATTGTTTGTGGGAGAATGAGGTAAGGGGAGGAAGGCTATAAATTAGCCTCTCCCCTTCCCTTATCAATCCATCCCAAAAATTAATTTTCTCACTTCTTTATATTTTATTACTTTTGTCTAGTAATAAAATTTTTCTGTCTTGTCCGTGGTTTTTACCCTTTTAAGGGGTTTTCCACGTAAATTTTTGCGTCTATATTTCTTTAGTTCTTTTGGTTCTTTACTATATTCCACTCGTTTTCTCTATAACACTTCTCTCATCCTTCTCCCTCATCTCTTCCTTTGTAATATCTAATTCTAATTCTAATCTTAATATTTTAGAGCTAAGAAGAAGAAGAGAGTATACCTATAAATAAAATAAAATAAAATAAAATTGTAATTTAAATCTATTTTAATTGAACATGCCTTCAGATATTTGGAGTGTCCATTGATAAGTGCATTCCCTTCTGGAAAATTTTAAATGCGCACCGCATTTCTCCTTGTGAGCCCCATTTTCTTAATGAGTACCATGATTTTTTTAAAATTACCCTTTCCAGTCTCTATAACTGTTTCTTCTCTCCTATAAACCCTTTTTTCCTAGTGAGCACCATCCCCCAAATTATCTTCCTCTGCTTGAGCTTCCCTCTTGCCTCGTCGACTGCCGTCCTCCATGCATCTCGCCACTGCAAAACTGACCAGTCAGCCGATTAGCTGTCGCCACCCGCTGTCCCCGTTATCGCCTAGTCACCCAATTTGCCGTTGCGACCAACTAACAAGCTAGGGCAAAAGAACGTAAGTCTTTAAAAAAAAAATTAAGCAATAATGTAGGTCTCTGAATCTTTGTATTTCACAGTGAAAAAATTCAGTAAAAATGAGTAAAGAGAAACTATGATCTTATATTTTGTTGATATTGAACTATTTGAAGTTAAGAATTTTGAGAGATGTACTACTTTATATGTATCTAATTTATTGTTTGGAATTTTTTGGTAGATATAATTCTTACTATTAGATGTTAGAGTAAATTTAAATTATTATCTGTGTCGATTAAAGTAAATGTGGATTTTGGAATCAAATAGCTAGGCATGTTTTTAACCAAAAAAGAAGAAATTGCACCAATTGGTTCTATATGCTATCCATGAGGAGAGTGATGCACCCTATCAAGATGAGGTTTGTTGTCCATATAGACTCCCATTTTGATTGTTTAGTGTCATTAATTATGTTTAGATGCAAATAGTAACTCTCAAAATTAATACAAAGATTGAAAGATATTGACAGCATAATCAGGCCTTTTGTTGCTAATGGGGAGGAGAGGAGCAAGAAATTGCCGGTCGTATTGTATAAGTTGTTATTGCGGATAAGGTTGGTCATTCGCGGCTGTAGTCAGGTTGACGAGCCAGACAAGCTAGTCCTCACAGCAGAGTCAGCATCTCCTGCATCACTGAGTATCACGAGATGTGCCCGCAAGGCTGTGCGGAAGATTTACTATCGTTAATGTGTATTTTATAATGTTTGTTAGTGTTCTGTAATGTAACCGAAAAAGCACTATTAAATTATGGTGTACGTATATGATGAAACTCATGTTCAGAATTTTTGCTGTATGTCTAACATATTTCTTGAAATTGTACATCGTATGTTTCATTGATATGTGGAGTTTCAAAAAATTAACCCATTGTACGAGGTCGAAACCCCATCCTATCCAAATTATGGGATGGGATTTCAACCCCGGATTGAACTTGTTTTGGACGAGATTTCAACCCCGGACAGTAGAAGTGCTATTTCAATGAGAAATTCACTATCTGGGGTGTCCACCCGACTAGCTCTTAGATGAGACGAGGTGTACACCCCGGTTGATTACTTCACTGGCTCAGGTTCCCATCCCCGACTAGTGTTTTTCAAAGCAAACAAAAAAAAAAAAAAATGCAATTTAGCATATTGCAACACAACAAAAGCAAGACACATGATAGATGTAATGTGCACGCAAGAGTTGAAAATTACATAGCCAAAACTTATTTCATTTCCTTTCATAGCACTGTCAATACCTTCGCAACACTGTCAAGATAAATTCGCTGTTGCAACTAACGGTGACACAATTCTTCTAAACGTTTGAATCCGTTTTAAGTATGGCATGTCCCACCCAGTACATTAGGCTGATAATGACATTGCCTAGTTGACAACTACATTTGAAATAGGATGTTCTAGTGTTAGGAAAATCTGCAGACATGAAGAATTCGCAATGAATAATTTGTTGAAACAATAATTATTAAAATGGCACTTGGTATTTTCAAAAATCTTGCCTTCCTACCACGCTCACACCCAAATCAAACCTATCCCGCCTACTTCGTCCTCCAATATTGGATTTCGAGATCATAATCACAAACCCAAGCTTCTTCCATATATCTCCTACCCACTGACAAAGTTCATCTCTGTTCTCAAATATTCACAAATAAACAATATAAACATTAGTTTCAAGAAATGTTGAACTGTTTTGCCCACATATTGTATACTTTATTATATACCCAATATGTATTGAAGTCCAGAATGTACTCAATATCACCAACATAGGACTTAACTTTACGTGATTGTGTAGATACGTCAATCTTAAATGACAATACAATTACCGAAGGATCAGGGGTTATAGCAAATTTTGGAATAAAATTAATTTCAAATTAATAATTTCATTATAAATTCCAAAAATACCTGGTCGGGATTGCAAACCCGACCTGGTAGCCTAGTAGTTTGGGCTAGCAAACTTGGACAAACAATTTTCCAATTGGGGTTCTCTTCCCGACCGACCTAGGATACTCTGTAAGCCCAGAGCGAACCCAAGGCTTTTTTTTTAAAAAAACTTTCAAAAACAGAAAAAATATTTAAGCTCTCAAAAAAATTAGACGATTTACTTGAAAAATCTTTACTACATACCTTAAACATGGAGAATTGTCCGAAGAAACTAAACTTCTATTCGTTATTTCCATCTTCTTCAACTTCAAGAATCCACGGAAAATGGATTCTCCTCCATCCTTTTCGACTAAAAATAACCCAAATTCACAAGATAACCAAATGAAACTACTCAACAATGAAGAAATTTAAGGGCTTAGGGTTTGCAATTTTTTTTTTTCTTTGCATTTGCAGTGCACAGGAGGGAAAACAAGGTTCGCTGCTGAAGGATGGAAGTTAATTGATCATGATGCTCACTAAGAAATATTCATATCCTTTTTTGTTCAAAAGAATAGTAGCACACTTATATTATTTTGAATTTTAGTCATAGCTCTAAGTAGGAAAAATGGAGAGTTTCCAAAGGAGCACACAACTTTTTCTAGTGAGCCCACTTTACAGTGTAATTTTGAAAGCCGGACACTTATAAAGTGGGCTCATGGGAAAAAGGCGTGCTCCTTTGGAAACTCCAGAAAAATGGGGTATGCATTTTAGAATTCCCTTCCCTTCCCTTCGCTGGCCGAGTGGCTGTGTGACTCTCGATCAAATTCCCCTCCCCTCCTCTCCCTCCAACACACGAGCAAATAATGCTGTCCCTCGTTGAATCCTCACTGCGCCCCAAATTCCACCGACTCCCGACCTCTCTCCTCCCCCCACGAACTCCCTTCTCGTCAGCCCCTCCTCCTCCTCCTCCCGTCGGCGTCTTCTGGGATCTCGACAACAAGCCCCCAAACTCCATACCCCCCTACGACGCCGCCGTCCGCCTTCGCCTCGCCGCCTCCTCCTTCGGTCCCCTCCGCTTCATCGTCGCCTACGCCAACCACCACGCCTTCCGCCTCGCCCTCCGCCGCCGCCCCCAGGACTCAGCAGCTCCCACCCCTGTAGTCTGCCGCGTCTGCGGCCGCACCTTCTTCGACCAGTCCAAGTTCCTCCACCACTTCGCCCAGATCCACCAGCGCGAGCAGGCCAAGCGCCTCAACCGCCTCAACTCCGCCCGCGGCACCCAGAAGGTCCGTCTCGCCGCCACACTGTCCATGAAGATCCACAAGTTCCAGAAGGCGGCCAGCGAGATCGTCCTTGGGCAGCGGTTCGTCCTCGCCGACGAGCTGAAGAGGGCTGGGGTTTTCGTCAGAAAGGTGGACGACCGGCCAGGGTCGGCGGACAGGGCTCTGAAAGAGCACATGGTGGATGCCATGGATAGAAGGAAGATTGGGTGCTTGGTGCTGGTTTCGGACGATTCTGGGTTTGCGGAGGTGCTGAAAGAGGCGCGGATGAGGTGTTTGATGACGGTTGTGATTGGGCACGAGAAGGATGGGACGCTGAGGAGGTTGGCGGATGCGGTATTTTCTTGGAGGGATGTTGTTTCAGGGAAGACGAGGAACCATGGTGCGCCTGCAGTATGGAAGTGGAAGGATAAGGGTTTGTTGAAGCGTTTGGAGTGGAGGTATGAGGATGAGGGGAGCGGGAAGGAGAGTGGGTGGGATGGCTTTGACGGGGAGAGTGAGGGGGATGGAGGTGAAGGTGGTTGTGAGAGTTTGAATTTGGCAAAGGAGAAATGCAGTGAGCCATGGTGGAAGCTCGACTTGGACGAAGGAAGAGAGCTTGTGAGAACGTCTCAATCCAAGTGATGGAAGGGGAATGGTGCAGCGTTCTGGCCACAGCCACCTTTTCCTTGTAGGTTTCGTTAGGTACAGTCTAATTCGATATAGTTGGCCACTTGGGTAGCATTCGAGGCTATTCTGGCGATGCTGATTTTGATATTCTCTGGAGGGTAAACATTCTGAGTTCTCTAAATGGTATGTCTCTATCTGATTTCATAGAATAGAAGTCATAATGTCAAATGTGAAGATCATGTTGAATATTGTGGCATGTTAGAGGATTAGGTTCTTGTTGTGCAAATAGGGCTTACATAGCTGAATTTGAAGTAAATTTCATTTGAATACTTATTCATGATGCACCGAAAATCGATGTGAATGTCTGAGAGAATGGATGTTGGCTGACAATTTGTAGCACAATCCCACCAACCTGAAAAATTAGCGTGTCCATCAATATCGAATGTGAAACTGGATCCCCTAGTTTGGCACTTACTAATGCATTGATCAGTATCAAAGTCAAGAATATGTACAAGATGAAGTATACTATGCTACCCTTTTGACTAAAACTAAATATTTTATTGATAATTCTACTATTTTAGATTTTTATATTGTCCCGACAATGGAATTAAATTTTAACTCCGCAATGTTGTGCTTAAAGTTTTTATCTTTTCATTGCCTATCTCAAACCAGGATAAAAAAGGAGAGTTGTAGTAGGCCTATGATAGTCAGCACAACACAGTCACATATTATGACATGAGCAAAAAATATTAGAATATAGAGGTTTTAAATTGAGTAGTTCTAAAACAAAGTATTTGAAGTGCAAATTTAGTAAACGAATAAGTGGAGACTGTAGTGTTGCGACACTGAACGAGTAAGATATACAAATGAGCAATCAATTTAGATACTTAGGTTCCATTATTCAAGACGATGGAGAGGTCGATAGTAATGTCAACCACATGATCTAAGCTGATGGGTTGAGATGGTGGAGTGTAACGGGAGTTTAATGCGATTATAATATTCTGTTAAGGCTAAACGAAAATTGTTAGATAATTGCTATTAGGCTACCTTTATTATATGCCATGGAATACTGGACCATAAAGAAACACACTAATAGAAGATAAGTATAGCAGAGATGCATATGTTTCGTTGGATGTGCAGTCATACTAAGAGAATTAAAGTGAGAAATGAAAATATTTTTGCTATGGTAAACGTAGCCCTCATCGAAGAGATGCGAGAAAATTGTTTACGATGGCTTGATCATATGCAACGTAAATCTACAAATGCACCATTTTGACGAGGGAAGTTTATCAATGTAGGACAAATTAAAAAAGTGAATAGAAGATAGAAGAAAATATACATGGAGGTGATACGAAAAGATGTATATGTTAAAGGTTTAAATGAAGAGATATTGCTCGATAGGAATGAGTTGAGAAGCATCATCCATGTGATCGACTCGGCATGATTCTCTTTTGGTTCATATGGCCTACTCTAAGTACTTGGGATAAAAGGCTTAGTTGTTGTTGAATAATCACATTACAAATGAATATATGTATGGGGTAACTGTAAATGAGCTATTAGTTCAAAAAAAACTTTCATAAATTACCAACAAGAAATAGTAGTCATATTATTTTTGTAACAAATTTTAAGGATCATGATCTCCACCCTACTTAACTGCTTTAGGATTAAAATTTATGGATTTAGGAATTCATTTGCCTTTCCACCAAATGGATACAAGATGTATTCATTGAAAACCGTTAATTTTGTGTGTACTTGATAAAAAGTAAAATAAAAATTAAACCTCTAGAAATTAGGTATGAGTGAATCATAAGAGGTTGACATCATGAACTAAAAGAAATTGAAATTTTCTTGGAGATAGTGAAAATATACTATAGTGCAGAACTAATATGAGCAAGAAGCTCATTTCAATCATTCTCATATATATATATATATTATATAAATTATGTCTTGGAAAAATTTATAAAGTTTTGTCCACATATTAGATTTTGGGGGATGCCTTTTCCGATAGCCCGTGTCTGCATTGGAGCTTGACAAACATGTCCGTGTCTGCAAATCATGGATATTGAGAAATGCATGTCGTTGCTATATCTTTTTGAAACACATCTGACCACATTTGGCCACTCATCTGATTTGTGTGGGTTGTTCTAGGATGTAATCATTTAAGCTTTAAGAACTTAATCAAAGCTGTTTGGATATTTGCCACTTAAAGGCATTTTGTATGTCATAAGTTCTCCGGGTAAGACAAAAATGACAATTTTCAAGTGAAATTAGAAAAGTAATGAAAATAAATGAAAAATGTTGCAACTTTATGTATAATTGATGATTACAAGAGAAAGAACACAGTTCTTCTCAGTAGAGTGAAAACGCAGTTCACATTAGAATAATTCAATAAAAAATTACATATTTTCTATAAATATTTGATTTGAGAACCTACCTAGAGCGGCTTACTTGCTCTTCCACTATGGAGAAAGGAGACAAGTTGCCTCTTTTATTGCTGCGACCTGTTGGATTGCAAAGGAGAGGGAGAAGTCGATTGGGGGTGACATCGGGCCCTAGTTTGTTTTTTTATAGTAGCAGGTCAGGTCTGGTTCACTCGGGCTTGATCTGAAATTTCTTCACTTCATAACAATAATCTAATATCAGTGGATTTCTAGTGCTATTTTTAGCCTGCAATTGCCTATGCTGTATCTGAGCTGACATGCTATATCGCTGATATATGTCCGAAAATGGTAAACGCCATTGAATGTGCAATATTGTAGTGGGTAGGGTCCACAACTGTTATATAAACTGCTATATGCAATATATCTACACTATTTAAAACATTGGTTAGCATGACTAGATACCTACAAAGAAGACAGTTAAATTATGGTCAACTCCTTATCCTGCTTAATCTAATGCAGTTTGATGCAATTGACTTGACAGGTGAAACTTGAAAAATAGGGTAGATTGTACTCTTCACCTGATGATTCCTTTCATTTTCACACTGTTTTGCGTACCGAACTTTCTACAGTTATATCCTAGTCAAATATGTACATGTACATCGCACCCATTTTAGTTATGGTGTGATTTAGATAGTTTTTGTATAGGTGTAGGGTTCATTTATTTTAAAACTTTAGTTGGTTTATGATTACTTTATTTTAGAGTTTGAGGGGATTTAAGACTCATTTTTGTTTTAGTTAGCAATATTTTATTCAGGAACTAGAATAGATTTGAAGCCAGGAGAACACTGAATTGAGTGGTTTCTTGTCTCTTCTATCCTCATGGAGAAGCCAAAAATAATGGCATAATATTGGATTTGTGTCTTCCATTTACTAATATATATATATATAATTTTTTTTTCTTCCCTTGTTTACATTGGGGATTCAAGAGTTCCTAGTAAATTCTAGGTTTTTTCCCCTGTGCTTTTCTTCTGAGGGAGTCACTCAATTTTTGTGGCTATACCTTGGTTGTGTCGGTGAGTAGCAATCAGTTCAACCTATGTGCACAAACACATACTGACACGGGTATGGAACACCACACCTGATACACCACAAATTCTAAAGAGACTCGAGAAATACTGAAATGATGCAGCAAATTTTCATATCTGATTGGCTGACATGATGGATGCATAATATAAGTGTGTGCTCCAGGGCTAGCTTAATCCTAATTAAATGGCTTTTGGTCACTTAGGCAAAGTTCTAGTTGTTCACTAGGCTTGATGATTTTAGTAATATAGTGAATATATAAAACTTGTTAGTGATCAGATTTTTATTGGCTCTTCCCATATGCAGATTAGAAAATTTACTAGGTGAACATAACCTGCATATAGACTTGCATCAGAACAATCTTATGAGAAGATTGGAAAGTGTTCTCATTAATCTATTTATTATAATCATGAGATAACATATATTTATAGGTGTCTCAACACCATACAAATAATCCAACAGGCGATGTTGGACTAAATCCAAACTAAACCCAAATAAAAAATGGTAGTCTAATTTAACACTCCTCCTCAAATTGGAGCACAAATATCAATTATACTCTACTTGTTACACGGATTAGAAAACACTATCAGCGTTGCAATTTTAGTTAGAATATCAGCCTATTGTTTGACAAAAGAGTAAACGGAGTATATATCAACTTGAAGTGGATGCGTAACAGTAGTAGCAGTAGTAGATGAGTCACTTGAATCATTTGAATCAGTAGCAATAGCAATAGATAAGCTTTGGCTTCCTCTCTTAGGCCACCACTCCGCACCTTATCCCTGCAATACTCCCACTGTCTGGTTCACCAAAGAGTCTAATGTCACTGTCTCGTCAACTTGACTTCCATCTCTTTACATTGGTATGTCGTTTTCTGGGTGGCTAGCTTTTACTCAGAAGGGCGGAAGGGCTTGTTATTATATTCGCATGGGTGGTCTTTTTTCTTTTCTTTGTAACTTCTTGTTTATAAGCAATAGTAAGTAAAGAAAAAAGTTAAGGGTTGCATCAAAACTGGATTGCGCACTTGCAGTCGAGGAAGGACCAACTAGCGTCTTTGCAGTCACGAAGCAGAGAAGAAATATAAACTGAAGCAGATACGAAATAGAGAAATAGAAAAAAAAGCGAAGCAGTTGTAGAGTTGAAGGATTGCGGAAGAAATAGTCAGAGTCGGAGAAGCAAAGCAAACACAAAATCGAATTGGTGGCGCGAGTGCGGAGTCAGAGTCGGGATCGGATTCTGTATCAAATGGGTGACACGATTGCAGAGTCGGAGTCAGAATCGAAGTCGACATTTGATTAGAATGGTTGAGATTGATGTCTAAGATTTATTTCTTAGCATGCTCTAATAGCATGTTAAGAAATAATTATAACCAACCAATCTATTTATTATAAATCAAGAAATATATATATTTGTAAGTGTCTCAATATCATAAAATAATTCAACATGCGATGTAGGATTAAACCCAAATAAAAGATAGTTGTATAATCTAACATCCCTCTTATCTGTAGGGTCTCGAGGTGTAGAAATGAAGCTTGCTTGCATGCAAATTGATACACGTTGCTTGAGCAAGGCCCAAAAAGAAATAGTTTTCTTTACTAGAGAGGTCTTGAAAGAGAAACTTAAATACCGAAACTAGTAGATTCATGTGAGACACGTATGGAGTCTAACATTAGAAAGTGGCTGCTTATTTGCAGTAATGAAGACTGATATATGTTGGTTGAACTAAATATGAGTTTATAAACCATTGATTTTGGCCTCGAAAGAGCATAGGTACAACAAAGTGCAAAGTGCATTCGTAAGAAATCCTCAAGGATTAGACATGGACTTGGAAAAGGAAAATGGTTGACTTTACTATAGCAGACGTATAAAGTGTTGTCACGAGCTACTGTAGTAGTGTCGTAGTATTGTAATGCGGTATTGTAGTGATCGTGGATTATTGATGGCAATGTTGTTTATGATGACGAAGACGATGTCGATGACGGTTGAAGGTATTATCATCAGTAATTGCTAAAAGACGAGAAAATAAGAAGAGGAAGGGATAAAGAGTGGAACATTAAGGTTTTTCATTTTTTATCTAATGGTAGAGTCTAAGTTGATACAAGCATGGAATCAATAACGACCAGGCATCCCTTGCAAGGCATGCCTCTGAAGCTAAAGCATGAGTTGGTAATTTCAGAGAAATTCCTAATACAAGACCCGAATGGACAACAGGCAAATTTTTAATACAAGATAAGCAAAACCCTTCGAGCGTAAGCAATCCACATGATGCCAAATCCATCTTGATTTTAGATGAGTGGAGTCACCAGGTGCTGAAACAGAACTAAGATTAGATATTTCTTGTTGCCATCTTGATATCACGGCCGGGTATGCTGGACATTGAAACCAAACTCATGCTATTTGTTATCATGCCACTTCAGCTGGATACGCCAGATGCCTGACTCCATGAATAAGAATATAATCACAGTAAAAATCATGTGAAGGCTAGATACGTGAACACCATAAACAAAACAGAACAAAACATAATGGAAAGAAGTGGTATGTGCTTCCTTGACTTCTTCATATGCTAAACAAGAAAATAAAAACTTGACTTCTTCAACAAGAATTGCGATCCATGGAGAACCTGAATTCTTTAATAAGAAGTGTGATCCATGATGAACTCATTCAGTCCCCTGCAACAAAAAATAGCCACATTGGGAGTATGAGGGATGCCCTGACCAAACCTTCGTCAGCACAACTTGTGGTTTGGAAACCCTCCCACCACTCGAGAGTATTGCAGTCTTGGACTAAATTCAGGGTTGAGATTCGGTAAAGAGGATTGGAAATTTTGATTTTGTGGCTGAAATTCGGGATTTTGTATTGTTTGAGAGCTGAGGTAAAGGTTAAGGTACTTGGCCTCAACTTTGCCTCACACCATAAGATTTCAACTTACTAAAAAGGTTTATATCTCAGAAGCAAATTCAGAACTATCAGTTAAGGGAGGAATTTGGTAATATATACCTGACTAGAAAACATGCTCACCATGTAAACCATAAGACTAAAATAAAGAAAACTCAAGTAAAATAAATCCACCGTGACATTACACGTAAAGAATGAAGTTCTCAAACAGATCCATTTGTAAATTTGTCACTCATGTTGGTGTATATCCATACTTGATTCTTATTTTGATGAATAACAAACTCTATTTGTAGTATGGCAAGTTTGGCAGAGTATGTACACATTAGGTGGATGTGCAGAAGAAACAAACGAAGTAACAAATAGTATAGACGATGATATATTGTTCACTAAGGCAATATTCGATTATGATACATCATGAATCAAGTGAAAAAATCTATTACAAAGTTGTAGAGCTCTGCATTACTTCGAAACGATACTAAAAACACTACAAATGGAATTCGGAGGTGAAAAATATCGCTTAAAGAAGGATTCGTAGAGTGATAATTGATGAAATCAAGGATGTGTTGTTGCTATAGCTTCAAGTTGACTTACTATAAGGATACAACATGAATCAACTGATGCAATCAACAATAAAGTCGTAGAGCTCTAAACCCTCTTCAAAACATTGTTAAGATCAGCTCAATCGGAGTTTGGATGTGAGAGATATCGTCACTTTATTTAATCGCACTTATGCTGGAAAGGTTGGGAAACCTAGAGCCACGAGTGACTTCATGGGTGGTTGAGTGGCTTATTTGCGGAGCTAACTCGAGCCTAGCCATTTCAATACAGCCATCGGTGGCTCAGGACAAAACTTTTCCAGGTGTTTTTATTGCTGTTTTCAAATTGATTTGGTAGTTTATTTGATTGCAAAGTGTCCTAAACATAGGACACATGGATGATTTTAGTTATGATTGATGGATAAGATCACTCTCCTATTAAATTAATGGTTGAAATCTTTTGTGGAGTAGGATTTCTATTATATAAAGGTATTTGAGAGAAGGAAAGAGATATCTTGAAGAATTCATTGAAGACCTTTGAGAAGCCAAAAAAAGAACTTGAGGAAAGAGAAGTAGCCAGTGGAGGCTATTGCTTTAAATAATCTCGATATGGCTGATAACTTCCCCGGATATATCTATTTTAGGGTTAGTCCAGATTATATATTAAAAAATAGGTCATATAATTTTATGCATATATCATGCATTATCGGCAGATATATCATCCCGATAATATTGGCTGATATGGTTCATTTTTTAATTAGGTTTTTAATTTGAGAGTAGATTTGGTATTCGTATCCAAAATTATTCCCATGTATAAGAGAAAATCTAAATTCTTTCACCTCTGTTTAAATCAACCAATTATTTAAATTATTTAAATGGAAATGTGATGCCCTAAATCACATTGGTGGGCCTGGGTGTGTCCTAATAATGGGTAGGGTATCACTGGCGGGAACTCTCAATACTAAAGTGCACATGGCCATTACATCATACAATACATGCAAGAGATATCAAGTGCGCAAATATGATATATATATCACATATCTGAATCTATCTGCCACAATATCACAGGTATTAATATAACAATATCCAAAAATAGGTATATGAAAATGATAAGTAATATCTATATCAAATGATTGCTCATATATAGTCAAATATAGTATTAGAAAAGAGTAACATAAGCACTGAATATATACATGAGTGTTCTAATGCCACAGACAGAACTAGAAAGTAAAATACATATGCACATACAAACCAAAATGATATATATACAAAAAGAATGAGGATTTTATAAGAAGTTGGCTACTAGCGCTCGGCCTATTTCTGGAAATATGGATTCTTGAAGGGTGAGTCCTCTACTACCACCATCTCGGTTGACAGATGTGGGGTGTGATAATCCCAGGGTCATAATCCAAATAAGAAACAAATCTAAGTTCGTGCCATGTTATAGAAATTATATCAGTGTGGCATGCTAGTAAGAACAATGTAAACGATGTATGCCTACTTTCTAAATAGATGTGGTTATATTTTTATTTTTAAATTTTTATGAGTTTACAACTATGAAAATTTTTATTGTAGGTTGTAACATACGATATATAATTCTAACGGTGACTTTTGCCTATTTTGAAACTAAAACCCTTTCTTTTTTTCCATTGTTGATTTTTGCCAATGACCATTGTTAAATATTTCCGGGCAAGCCTAAAGTCTTAGAGGCAATCAGGGCAACACCTTTTTTTTTATTGGCTAGTGCTTTCTCTTGTGTCTCCTAATAGGCCAAAGAATTCCAATGTCCTCTGCTGAGGTCACTTGGCATGAAGTCTTCAGTAATGCCTCAATGAAATTCCTCTCAATGACACTATCATCCAAGACCAACTTATGCAGAAGCTCCTTCCTTAATTCTTTCAATGCAAGAGAAGTCTCCATATGATCTCTCTCTCAAAATACAACAGAGAGACTTTGACGCTCCAAATTACACTGGTGAGCCCAAGTGTGTGTCCCAATAATGGGTAGGTGTCATCGGTAGACATTCTTAATATTGGAGTGCACAAGACTATTTTTTTCTTTTCATACAATCACAGGTAAGAGATATAAAAGCACAAATATATATATATATATATATATATATATATATACACACACACACATATACATATTACAGGTCTGAATCTGTCACAACATTATAGGCATGAATATAGATATATTCAAAAACATGTATATGGAAATATTAGGCAATATGTACTTAAAAGGTTTCTTCTGTAGAGTCAAGTATAATATCAAAATAGAACAACATAAGTGCTGATATATACAAGTATCCAGATGCCACGGACAGAACTAGGAAGTAGGATGCATGTGCACATATAAGCTAAAATGATAAATACACAAAAGAGATGAAGATCCTACAAGCAGCTGGTTACTAGCGTTCGGTCTACTCCTGAAAATGTGGATCCTTAAGGGATGGGTCTTGCTCTATTATCGTTGTCTCGGCTGATAGATTTGGAGTGTGATAATCTCATGGGGTAGAACCCCAACAAGAATACAAATCCAAGCTCGTGTAATTCTATAGGAACCATGTAAGAATGTGTATGGGACATGCTAGTAAGAAAATAATATAATAATATACGCATATGAATATTAAAGTTTGATAAATATAATATGAATCATGACGTACATGTGCAGTATAATGAGATCAAGTAATAAGATATACCAAATATAATAAGAATTATGTGGTATATGGTAATGCATAATAAAACATGAATCGTGAAGTACATACTATACATAATATAATATGGTCATGCATATGGGATATAAAGTACAAGGTATACATAATAAAATATGAATCATAAAGCAAATTGTATATATCACATAATATGATCAAGCAAAATGAGTGCAAATTATATCATGTTAGTTTGGATATGAATGGTGGAGATTTCACGTGTTCTAGGAGTGTACTGTGGATATCCGGTACCATGATCCAAACCCGACCATCACGTATTGGATCGCTGCTAGGCGAACTGGATATCCCGTGCATATTCGGGATCACAACTTAATACCGGTCTCCAAACAAGCTGATATTGTCACTTGGCATAACTAAGTAACCAATAGTGCTAGTATACAAATCGGTGGATGCATCCCAAGTAAGACAAGAGACTCTCACAATATGTGTTTTATTTCGCCATTCATTTTTTCTATTTCCATAATGCAATAAATGTTACATATCAGTGTGACATATGCAATAAGGGTACATGTATCAATAATCAGGTGAATATGAAAAAACACGCACGATAATACTGTCAAGTACAAGAGAAATACTGGTAGGTACAAGAGTTACAGGACAAATTCACGTGCGTGAGATATCATTTCCAAGTAAGAATAACATGTATAAGTAATAACATGTATAATTAAACATGTGTGCATGTAAGGCAGGTGAAGATGAAATGACATGCAAGTACATGAGCAATACTGGTAGGTACAAGAGTTACTGTACATGTTCACATGCGTGAGGTATCATTTCCAAGAAAGAATAATATGTATAAGTAATAACATGCTTAATTAAATATGTGTATGTATATCATATTTTGTATAAGGTGACATGCACGAATATGGAGTGTATGCCTAGACATGAGCTATGATAAGTCTGAACTCACAATGTACATATAATAACAAGAGAGATTCAACATGTGTACATGGTATCATAAATCAAAAGGTATATATACGGCCATAGTACATGTGTCTTGTTGCAACCCAGTGGTATGTGTGTGGTATGTGCTTCCTTGACTTCATATGCTAAAGAACACAAAACCTTTTTTTTCAAGATCATTGTAATTTTTATCACACCTTCTCTTTTGATTACAAAATGAAATCAGTCAACAACTCGAGATGATATAGTTAAATTATCTTTACATAGGAGTGAGAAAGCTCAAGACAAATAACAACACTAATTGGCTGCCACAAAGTTTGAGTAGTGTTAACAGTAAAACCACAGAATAATGATAAAGATGTAGCTTGCGAGATAATATACTGTGATCAACTGAACGACTTAATGGCTGCATTATATACTAGTCTTTCCTATACTTGTGTGGCTTAACTTCGTCTGCTCAACATCACAGACACAAAAAAAACTATATAGCTCTACACACACCTAAAAATAATAATTACGTAGAATTATGACTAATAAAATCATCACAAAATTCTTATTTTTTTTTAATATACAGGTACTCAAAGTAAAAAGCAAGGGAGAAAAAAAAAATTAAATTAGCTCTTGCCTCGACTGAACAACGAATTCCTAAAGATGAAATTGAGGAGATCTCCACACAACATATAAACACAATTTAGAATTTCCTCTTCTCTTCGTTTTTCTAGAGCTTTCTTTTCTCTCTTTTTTTTATGCTATCTCCTTTTTTTTTTGTACGTAAAAAAGAAAATTGGGATTGGAAGGTTGTTGGATAGTTAGCTTGTTCGGATAGCTTTGATTTATTAATTCAAATTGTGTCTTATCTTTTAGATTCCTAAAAATCTAATCCTATCTTTTATATAATCTTTTAAAAAAATAACTATTTATGATTTAGTATGATTGGGCATTACAGTTGTATGGTATGTTAAATGATGAATGCAGATAACGTGAAGCAATGTGATGCACCAAAGTCAAATAACACGTACAGGTATATAACCAATTAAAATAGTACCTTTCACAGCTTCCTCGGATGCACGTTCCTCCTCTGCTGTCAAGGCGTAAGTCTGACCCTATTTGCATCCTGGAGCTCCCCGTACCTAAGCTCCTCGGAAGACATGCTGCTGTGGTACCAATGGCCTCCTCGGTGCTAGCCTCATGGTATTACTACTGGTCTCTATTGTTGCTGCTGAGCGGCTGCTGAGGCATCTGAGTATGGACTATTTGTCTTTGACCTCCAGAAAACCTGCTTTGCGAATATACTCCCACCTGATGATCTGTAGCGCCACAACGTAAACACAATTCAAGAGCTCTCCTGCACATACTCTAGGTGTCCCAAGCAACTGGCAATATCTACAAACCAGTGCCGGCCTAATTACAGGAGTTATCTGGCACTTAGCTGGAGGAACTCTACTGCTCGATACCTTAGATATCTGGCCTACTGGATGCTTCTGCGTTCCCATCTCTGCCTTTCTCCTCCCAGTGACCGGTTCCTGATACTAGGCTACCTCAAGTTCTGCCCTGAGTAACGCATTCTATTCCTTTATAGCACATAAGCTCTCTCATCGGATCACACTCGCAGCCCTCTCGCGCTCAGGGATTGTTCCCGTATGACAACGGGAAGTCGTTTTTTTGGAAAGAAAAGGATGAGGATGGAATCATGATCGAAAATAAAGGATGTGATATAAAATAAGATAAGGAAATAAGAATATGCTAATGAATATTACTTGCATGAATATGACAAAATTCTAAAGTCATGGGTCAAATGATAAAAATAGTGGTTGCTCTAATACCACTCTCCAAATCACACTGGTGGACCTAAATGTGTCCCAATAATGGTAGGATACCGGCAGGCACTCTCAATACCGGAGTGCACGAGACCATTATATCATGCAAATACATGTAAGAGATATGGAAGTGCTCAAATATTATATATATAATACATGTCTGAAACTATCTGCCACGTCACAGGTATTAATATAGCAATATCCAAAAATAGGTATATGGAAATGATAAGCAATATGTTACATCAAAAAATTGCTCATATAGAGTCAAATACAGTATCAGAAAAAGAGTAACATAAGTACTAAATATATACACGAGTGTCCTAATGCTACAGATAAAACTAGAAAGTAGGATACATATGCATATATAAACCAAAATGATATATCCATAAAAAGGATGAGGATCCTACAAGAAGTTGGCTACTGGTCCTCAGCCTACTCCTAGAAATGTGAATTCTTAAGGGGTTGGTCCTCTGCTACTGTTGTCTCGGCTGACAGACGTAGGGTGTGATAATACCATGGGTCAGAACCCAAAAAAAAATACAAATTTAAACTCGTGCTATGTTATAAAAACTATATCAGTGTGGCATATTAGTAGAAATAATGTAAAAGATATATGCATGTGAATCATGAAATACATGATATGCATAATGTAACATGAATCATGAAGCATATAGTATATATATATATAATATAACATGATGTTGCATATGAGTTATGAAATAATCAGAACTAACCAATCTATTTATTATGAGTAAAGTAATACATATATTTAAAGTGTTAACACCATACAAACAATCTAGCAGGCGATGTGGGAATAAATCTAAATTAATCTAAATACAAACAATTTTAGCCTACTCCTAGAAATGTGGATTCTTAAGGGATACGAGATAGTTTCCTAATCTAACACTCCCCCTAAAATTGGAGTATAAATATCAATTATACCAAACTTATTATACAGATAAAAAAAACTATCTCTCCCTTTAAAAGTACAGATTAAATTGAAGTGGATGAGCGCAGCAGAATCATCAGAGCATGCTCGTATTTGAGTAGCAACAATCGTAGTAGCAGATAAATTTATTTCTTAGAATTAGTAGTAGGCAGTAAATAAGTTTCTTTCTTAAAAGCAGTAGTAGGCAACTGATAAGTTTTTTCTTAGAAACAGTAGTGGGCAAAAGGAGCAAAGAGTTGCATCAAGTCTGAATTACACCCTTGTATGCGAGGAGGAACCAGCCAGAGTTCCTACAATGGTAGAAACAGCAGTAATCCTTTGTTGTTATAGTCACATGAAGAGAAGTAGAAACAGAAGCAGACGCGAAACAGAATTGACGGAGTCGACATCGAAATCAAATTGGTGACGCACTTGCAAAGTCGAAATCAATATCGAATTGGTGACACGATTGCAGAATCGAAATCGGAGTCGGAATCAGAATTGGAGTCGAAATCGGAATCGAATTGGTGACACGTGATTGCAGAGTAGGATTTGGAATCAGAGTCAGAGTCGGAGTCGGAATCGGAATCGGATTCAACTATCGATTAGGTTGGTTGAAATTTACAGTTGAGATTTATTTTGTAGCGTGCTCTGATACCATGTTGAAGCCCTTGTGTGATTGCAGGGGCTCTGATACCATATTGAAGCTCTTTCCACTGCACCAAAACTCCAAAGTTATAGTAAAAATTAAGAAAAATTATTTTGTATTTTAACATGCCCCAACAGGTTTAAGGCTCATTTTGGGTAAAAATCTGGGTTTTATGCAGTGGTAAATTTTTTGAATTCTACAATTAAATGTGCACCCGATATAAATTGAATCTAGGTTACTCTAATATCATGTTATAAAATAATCAGAATCAACCAATCTATTTATTACGAGTAAAGAAATACATATTTATAAGTGTCTCAATACCATATGAACAATTCAACAGGTGATGTGTGACTAAATCTAAACTAAACCTAAATACAAAATAGTTTTCTAATCTAACAAGGTATGTATAATAAAACACAAATCATGAAGTAAAAGATATATGTATATAATATGATCAAGCAAATTGGTGCAAATTCTTTTTTACTAGTTTGAGAATGAATGATGGGTGTATTCACATGTTTTAGGAGTGTACCGTGCATATTCAGTACCATGACTATAAATACCGGTCCTCATACGAACTGGATGTCAGCTATTAAGCAAACAAATACTGGATATTCCGTGCATATCCGGAATTACGGTTTCAAATACCGGTCTCTACAGGAGCCAGATGTTTGTCGCTGACCAAACTAAGCTATAGTAACAGTACACAGATTGGTAGATGCATCCCGAACAAAATAAAAGACTTCCACAATACGTGTTTCATTTCACCATTCATTTTTTCCATACCCATAATGTAGTGTATGCTATAAGAATTCATATATCAATTGTCATGTGAATATAAAATGACACGCACAAAAATACTGGCAAATAAAATAGTGATCCCTGCAGATACAAGACTTATAGAACATACTCACGTGCATGCGATATCATTTCCAAGCTAGAAAACCATGTACAAGTAATACGTGTCTAAATAAACATGTGTGCATGCATATTTTAAATCAAGTGTTATATGAACAAACATGGCATGTATACCTAAACACGAGCTATGACAGTGATGAACTCACCACATGCCAGTGATAACAAGAGTGACTTAATATGTGTACATGTGTATCATATCGTAAGTCAAACGGAATTGCACGGACATAACCTATATGCTTATGTTGCTGCGATTTAGTGGACACGTCAGATTTCTAGGTCTTGTTTGATAAGGGTAGAATTAGAATTAGAGACTAAAATTTGGAACATTTGTAGAGAAGTCGATTATCTTTCCAATGAATCTTAAATGAGTTTAATTGGAATTTTAGAGCAAAAATTATGGTTGTTTTTACCATGGACCAGCTGTCGTTGTTATGGACCTGAGACTTCCAAGTTATTTTTAACCAAGATATAATTAGATTTAGAGCCCAATATCTTAATCAATACTAGATAATTCAATTATCTTTCAATAAATTTTGAATTAGCTCAATTTGGGTTCCAGAGCAAAACTTATGCTCATTTTGTCATGGAGTTAGTGCTGCTGAGCTACTGATCTAGTATAGTAGTATTGAGTGAACTTCTAGGTTATTTTTGGGTAGAAAAATGACTAATTAGGATACGCTGTAATTAGAAGAATATTAGTTTAGTGAATCATCTTAATAATGGTACTAGAATGGGATCAATTGGAATTAAGATAAAAAAATTATAGCAGTTCTAAAATGAATTGTTGTGTATGTCTAGACAACGACACAATATGTGCACATGCAACATGTACGATGCAACATGTGTAATGAAATTCAAAATAAATGCAAGTTTGGGCATGTATAGTCATGAAACTGGATTAATAATATATATGGTATTATTGGCAGGAGATAACATTAAGAAATCATAAGTTTAAAGGATTTGAGATTGTATTATTGTTTTTAGTTGAAACCAAATCGGACAAGAACCGATATTGATGCGATTGCTTATCAAAAGTTGCGAAATCTCCTAAGAGTCACATCAAGGACCAAGGGACCAAGGACGGGTGCTGGAGAATAACTTACGTTGGAGAAGATTTTTGGAGAAGATTAGAGTTTATTTGAAGAGATTGGATCCAAGAACAAGGTACATATTGACATATAGTGGATTTTCATCCCAACCTCAGGCTAATTATTTGGCGAATTATTTTAAAAAATTTGAGAAAGATTTGGGTTTGAGATTTGAAGAGAAAATGTAGAGGAACACGAGAGGAAGAAGTTTGATTTTTTTTAGATTTTTCTGAATTTATTTGATGGATTAAACAGCTGCTGGAAAATAGGTATGCTGTCATATTAAAAACCCTTAAATTTCATCTTAATTATAAATTTGCCATTGGATCAACTCCTATCCAAAATTGGTCAAATAAGGATGCTGGATTGCTGGAGATAAATTTGCCATTGGGTCAAATCCTATCCAAAATTGAAATTTTAGATTTAGTTTGATTATTTTAATAAGGTATTTACCCGAAAATTGGTCGATCCGGAATAATACAAGAAAAATATGGTAAAATTTAAAATAATAAGATAAGAAATCCCCGCTTTGCAAAATTTGAAATTGAAGATTATATTGAAAGATATAACTCAGTTTACTCAGTATTCGCTTGTATTAGTATTCGGACTCCCGAGCTGATACAGATATTACGGGATAAACCAATATAAGGGCTTAGGGATTTTGGTCGTTATAGGAAACATGAAAGCCAAACATGCAAAGAGTTTTAAATGTTAGAGAACTGTATTGTGGAGGTTATTTAAGTATTACTCAAAACTTAAAATCTTCTCCAAAGTTCTTTAAAACATTCTCCAAAGTTCTTTTCTTCTTCCACTTTTTTTTTTTTTTACGTATTTATTTGTTCATCTACTATTATTATTATTACTACTATTGTCATTTTTGTTGTTATTATTTTTACTTTCAATCTTCAACTATTATCCTTTCCATGCTTAAATCTCAATTATTTTTACAATTTATATTTTTCTAAAAAAATTTAATTAAATCCGTTCTATATTCTCTTTTATTATGTTATACTTGTATACATGAACATATCTGTAATACCTTCATATATTTATATATGTATGTATGTAATGTCATACCAATTAGATATATGGAATTAAACCAACTTTAATGTATCAATTTAACATATTTGACATGTACATATAATATTTAATATGAATGTCACATGTGTGGTCGTATCCTCGATATATCGTCGGATATCCGCTTTCCGATATGAAAAGAACCAATCCGTTACGATCCGATATCCGATATTTATAACTATGTTGGAGACTAATTGAGAGCTTCATCATTATCGTCCATGCCCTATCAAAAAACATGCTATGACATTGGATCTTGAATTTTTTGAAGTGCACAATTGTTGGATTTATAACTTCATCAATGTCTTCATCAAGTTCCAATCTTCATTTTTCGAAGATGTATCTACAAGAGCATTAAGATCTTTTCAACTTGCGCTTAACTGATATTTTGCCTATCTCAAAATTTGTATTTTACAATCTGTGTAATTGATTTACGGACTCTAGCCGGTGCCAATTGAACTTCACCATCTATGTGATTGATTTGTGTAACATACTCGAGCCGATGTTAATTAAGGGTGTTTATACGGCGTACTCAAGCCTGGGAAAAATTGATGAACTAAGGAACACTAGTGGAATGATAGGGTTATATACTTTGTGTTAGAATAATTTGTAGTGGACAATTTGTTGGGTAGACTAGGATTTCTGTTTTGTAACTGCTTACTAGATCGGGTTTGTGATTTAAGATTTCCTTCACAAGTGGTGGAAGCCTCTCTGTCAAGAGAGGAAGGGCAGACATAGTGTTATCCTGATCCATTGAAGAATCTTGGTGTTTTCTGCTTGAGTTTGGTATTTGTGGTTGTTTATCTTATTCGACTATATAATAACTTTGATATTTTGATAGCTGAATTAGATACTGGTAACAACCTTATTCAGCCCCTCTACGGCTTGCAATCTATAGTCTAGCGCAATTCCAACAGGTCTACATATACTTCTATATTATGTCTTCCATTAGAGTGAAAATTATGTTGCTCTTAGATGTAAAAGTATGCAACATACCTAGCCGTAGTCCCAAAAAATTACAGTTGAAGTAAATAATTTAGTGCCACATTCTGTTTTCATTTTCTATTTGTCTTGCATTCTTTTAATAGCTCCAAGTTGGCAAAATGTTTTTTTTTCTTGTAGTTTGATTTCTTTGAAAAATTGGTTTTCTTCTGAGCTCTAAAGTGACATTCATAAGTTTCTGAGGTTTATTTCAACGGAATGCTCTATGACTAATGATCTGAAATCTTTTCTGGATAGTAATGTATCAGTACATTCATTGTCATTAATTATGAAAGGAACTGAATTAATACTGCGTCTGTTTGTTTGGTTCTTCAGATGATTCTCAGACACATTGCTTGCACATGCCAATGCTGATAGCACCACGGTCTCGTGTAATGTCTCTACAAAATGGCCTTTTGTATGACATACTACTGCATCTTTGAAGGGCCAGGAAGGGATGCATTGTGGAAAAGGAGTTTTTGATCTCTGTGGCCTTCTAGAAAGATTGAACATGACAGGGGTTCAACTCTTATAAAGGAGGAAGCAGAAATTGTATGCTTCATTTTATTCTGAGGAAGGTTGTCCCTCCTGTCCAGTCAAAATTCTCGACATCCCAATCAGTGGATTGAGGATCCTTACTGTGGGAGCTTCCATGCATCGTAATTCATATAACATATGGCATTGTATTTTGTTTCCATTCTTGGCGCCGGGTATAAAGATTAACAAGTCTATCATAAGATCATATTTGGATTTCCTGATTTATTAAGCTACATCGTTTGTTTGAGAGCTGGCTGCGCAATATCCATGTTCCATTTTGACGGCGATGACAGCTGCTGTGGTCAGGTGTTGCTCTGTTGCTGATATTTTGCCAGGTGATTGCATTCATAGGGAAGCTGTGGAGATGGAATTGACCACCCGAGCTAGATTTTCATGATGATTAGATTGAGCCAAGTTGAAATCATTCAGGTTGAAGTCAGTTCAGAGGACAAATGACAATGACACTGTAGTTGAATGGCAATCTCCTTGTTTCAAGATCTTTCATTTTTCATAAGAGAAAGTTACGTACGTATTTGGAGTTTGCCACTTTTACCCGAAGTAAGGGTGCATGCATAAGTTTAACTCAAGGAGCAGGCCAAAGGGCTCATGTTATTGGATGGCAGCCTGCTTGTCTTAGAAGATCTTTGATCTTTCATAGTAGTGAAGTTAGTGAGAAATTGGGAGTTAGCCACTTTTACCTGATGGATGAAGAGTGGACTCATGGAAGAGAAGGTAAGCAACGACGTCGTTCAATTGTATTTGTGCCGTTACTGGCATTGCTGTATTTGGTACGAAATGCTTCTGTATTATGCGTTTCTTTCATTTTTGGTTACTTTCGTTTTGTTTACCTTTGGAATTTGTTGCTTCCAGCAGTTGCTAATTATGCCTCTCACTCTATATGTAGATATCACAGCACACATTGTACAATCTATAACCAGTTATGGACCTTATATTGCTTGCTGATCATTTTGGCAATTATTTTCTTCAGCTACTTAAATTCAAATTTTTGTATCCAGTTTTAATTAGGATTTGAACTTTTTATGAGGGCCCATGAAACTGCAGAAAATTGCAGATGGGCTAATTATAGAAGCACACCCCACTATACTTGTTTGCCAAGTATACCCCTCCTTTTCATTTTAGTTCTAAGGTATTAGGATTAGGATTAATTTTAGTTCTATGGTATTAGGATTAGGATTAGGGGCGGCAGCGGTGAGAATTGAACACGTAAGTATGAAGGCACCCTCAAATTCCAAGAAGGGTGTTCTTTAGAGGAGATCGATAATGATGTTAACCATAAAATACAAACTGGCTGGTTGATATGGAGGAGGGCAACGGAAGTTTTATGCGATCGTAACATTCCGTTAAGATTGAAAAGAAAGTTTTATTGGACTGCCATCAGGCCAACTTTATTATATGGTACAGAATGTTGGGCTATAAAAAAAAAGTCATTCACAGAAAATAAGTGTAGCAGAGATGCGCATGCTCCAATGAATGTGTGGTAACATTAGGAGAGATAAAGTGAAAAATGAAGATATTCATACTAAAATAGGTGGAGCTTCCATCGATAAAAAGATACGAGAAAATCGCTTACGATGGTTTGGTCATGTGCAACGTATGCTTACAAGTGCACCATTTCGAAGATGGGAGTTTATCAATGTAGGACAAGTTAAAAGAACGAAGGGAAAATCGAAGAAAATATGGATGGAGGTGATACACAAAGATATAGAGTTTAGAGGTTTAAATAAGGAGATATTACTTGATAGAAATGAATGGAAAAGGAATATCAAAGTGAATGGAGAAGGAATATCAAAGTGATCGATCCGGCGTGATTCTTTTTTTGTTTCATGTAGCCTATTCTAAATACTTGGAATAAAATGCTTAGTTATTGTTGTTGTTGTTGGTGTTCTTTAGAGGCGGAGAATTGTTTTGGAGAATTGGTGGGTCCTTTATAATTACTCCAACTGTTGCTTGACCTGTTGATGTAGTTCAAAGTGTCCATTTTTCCGGGCTTTGTTTTGTGAGCTTATATCATTATTTTCTCTTTAAGCTTCCTGACCGTGATTTGATTTGACGTAAAAGATAATCTAATGATTAGCATTTGAGTGTATATACATGTATGTGAATTTGCTTTTGTATAACATAAACATGTCTCTTATGACTCTGATTTGATTTGATTTAAAAGATAATCTAATCATAAGCATTTGAGTATAAATATGTGAGTTTGTTTATATATAACATAAACATGTCTCTTATGTCGCATATCCGATGGATTTTCATGTAAGATGCTTCGATAACATATCCAAATGTTACCATGCATCCTCAAGACAAATTGGAGATATACAGAAGACTAAGAAGTTCAAAATCTAATGCACAAATTGGGAAGCTTAAAACTTTGTTTGACTTGTAGATGCACTTCATAAAATTTATCCACTTATTTATCTTATAGATCATTTTTATATCATCCAAAGTATTTAGCGGGGGCAAGATTGTCAAGTCAAATAAATGATATTATGGAACTAACAGAATTTCCTCATTGGATCTAGATATCGATCTTAAAAATTCAAATTTGATCACCGAGTAACTTGATAATTTTGGTATAAAATTAAATTCACTTAGTTATCTGAATTTGATTTCCATAAATTTATTTGGTCATATCTAGTCATTTAATATTTATGAAGAAATAGAAAACACTTCCTGTGGACTAGGAAAGAATATATATCTTTGGGCTTTTTTGATATCGTTACCTTAATTCTTCCATTTTTAAATATCATTATCTCAAATATTAATATTTTAAATTAGTCCCTCGAAACACTATGTTACCCCACTTCACTCACTCGGGTTAAGTTTTGTTTAAAGTTAATGGAAAATTCCTTCTAACTTAACTTTTTGTCTGATTATCATTTTCAACCACTGGCTTAATAATTAAACCTCGTCTATCTCTCATTTCTAATACCTCCTTCTCTCTTATCATAAACTAAAATCAATCCCCTTTTCCTCTCTCTACCTCTCTCCTTCATAATAATTCAATCCAATGCTCTCTTTCTCCCCGTTAATAATTCAACCCAACATCTCTTTCTATCCCTCAATCCTAACTATCTTTCTCATTATATGTGTATTGAATCTCTCCCCTCTACCTCTTCACTCCCTCTCTTCTCTCTTACAACTCAATCAACATTCTCTCTCTTAACCTCTCCTTCCTACTTGCTCTCTATCATCATAAAACGAACTCCCTCTCCTTTTCCTCCCTAGTAACTTAATTCAACATTCTCTCTTAATTCCTCTATTTTAATTATTTTATCATCTCATAAAGTAAAACCTTCCCCTCTTTCTCCCTCAAACTCATTGAGTAGTTGATTGCCATTGGAGAAGTTGGAAATGAGATAGGCAAGATGAGAGGGAGAAGGGAGAGATTATATGAAGTTGGTGGAGGATGCACGTTTTTTATATTCATTGAACGACGAGAGGAGGAGGAAGGAGGTGAGGAGGAAGGAGGGGAGTAGGCAAGAGAGGAATGATCGAAAGAAACAGAGGGAAAGAGGGGGAGGGGGTGATGGAGAGGAGGGAGATGATGCAGGCAATGGACAGAGGGAGGATACACTTATGCTCCGCTGAGGTCGAAAATTTGTGGTGGAAGGAGATGAGGGTGGACTTTTTTTCCCCTCCATTTTGATTGAGTGAGTCACATTAAGAAGAGACAAAAAAGGGATAGTTTAGTCATCTAATATCCATAGTTCTAACCTAAATTGGTTGAGTTAAATGAATGAGAAATGTATTGGAGAGGCTAAAATGGAGTAACTTAAGGCTCTTAAGGAATTGATTTAAAAATATGAGGATTTGATACATTGAAATTTGAATATGAAAGAATTAAAGAATCGATATTGGAAAAACCACCTAAATTCTTCGAGCTGATATTTACTATAAATTGGGACTTTTTTGGGTGGAGGTGTTTTTTTTATTTTTTATTTTTTTATTTGTTGTTGTTATTATTACTATTATTATTGTTATTATTAAATTTTTTTTTTGGGAGTGGGGGTGGGGGTGGGGGTGGGTAGGGCTACAAGGATGTGATGGCCCAAATCATACCAGTAGGCCCGAGTGCTTCTCTCAATAATGCGTAGGGTGTCACCAGTGGGTACTCTCAATACTGAGGTGCACGAGACCAATTTTTTTAAACAATCACATACAAGAGATATGAAAGTATGTAAATATGTGATATATATACCACATATCTGAATTTATCCTCCATAATATCGCAAGTACGAATAAAGCAATATCCAAAAACAGATATATGGAAATGATAAGCAATATTATATATATATATATATATATATATTGCTTATATAGAGTCAAATATCGTATTATAACTAAAAAAACATATGAATATATAGAAGGGTTCCAAATACTACGGACATAACCAGGAAGTATGATATATATATATATATATATATATATATATATATATATATATATATATATATATATATATATATATATATATATATATATATATATATATATATATATATACAAGCCAAAATGATAAATATACAAAAGAGATGAAAATCTTACAAGAAGTTGGCTACTGGCAATTCGGCCTACTCCTGAAAATGTGGATTTTTAAGGGGTTGGTCCTTCTCTTCTACTACCGCTGTCTTGGCTGGTAGATCGAAGGTGTGATAATCATAGGAGTCGGAACCCAAATAAGAATACAAATCAAATATCGTGACATGCTATAAAAACCATATTAGTATGACATGCTAGTAGGAATAATATAAAAGATGTATGAGAATGAATCATGAAGTACAAAGTATGCAAAATATAATATGAATCGTGAATTACATGGTAGGTAAAATGTAACATGATTGTGCATATAAATAATAAAATATAAGGTATGCATCAGAAAACATGAATCATGAAGCAATTGGTATATATAATATAATACGATCAAAACGAATAGATACAAATTATATTCTATTAATTTTGAACTGAATAGTGTGAATATTCATGTGTTCCAAAAATGTATAGTGAATGTCCAGTACCACGACCACAAATACCGATGCTCACACGGATCGGTCCGCCACTAACCAAACAAATACTAGAATTCCAAATCCTGTGTGTACCTGGGATCACAGCCTCAAACATTGGTCTCTATATGAGCCGGTTTGCCACTAAGCAAACTTAGAACTGATAGTGTAAGTCTACAGATTGACGATGCATCTCAAACAAAACAAAAGACTCTCACAGTACATATTTCATACCACTATTCATTTTTCCCTAACCTACAATGCAATACATGTTAAGAGTTAATGTATTAATATGACACATGTGATAAGATGCATGTATCAATAGTCATATAAATATGAAACGACACGTATGACAATATTATCTAGTATAAGAGTTATAGAATAAATTTATGTGCGTGAGGAATTATTTCCAAGAAAGAAAACATGTACAAGTAATATCATGCGTAGACAAAATATGTGTGCATATATATCATATCACTAGTCAAGTGGTATATGCTTAAATATGACATCTTTTAAACATGAGCTATGATAGGTCTAAACTAACCATGTATATATAATAACAAGAGTGATTGAATATGTGCACGTGTGTATTATATCATATATCAAGCGGAACATGCACGGTTATAACATATATACCTATATTGCCATAATTTGGTGGACAGTCAGATTTTTAGGTCTTTTTTTACTAGGGTAAAAATGAAATTAGAGGCTACGATTTTGTATATTTGTAGATAATTCAATTATATTACCAATGAATTTTAAATGAGCTTAATTGGAGTTCTAAAACAAAAGTTGTGATTGCTTTATTATGGTCCTGCTGCTACTAAGCTACAACAGTAACAAGTGAACTTCTAGATTCGATTTGACTATGTATAAAATAAATTTAGAATCTTATATTTGAATTAATTTTAATAACTTAATTATCTTTCCAATAAATATTGAATGAGCTAAATTAGAGTTCTAGAGTAAAATTAATGATTATTTTACCATGAACCTACTGCTACTAAGCTACAACAACAAGAAGTAAATTTCTAGATTAGTTTTGATCCTGATAAGTTTTGATTTAGAGTCTAATATTTTAATTAGTCCTAAATAATTCAATTATTTTTAATGAACCTTGAATGATCTCAATTGGAGTTAAAGAGCAAAAGTTATGACCAATTTACCATGGGCTTGCTCTGCTGAGCTGCTAATCTGGTGCAGCAGTCATGACTGAACTTTCAAGTTTTTTTTTGGTAGGTAAATGACAAAACTAGGCTCCACTATAGTTTGGATAAATTATAACTTAGTGAATCATCTTCTGATGGAATTTGAATGAGATCAATCGTTGTTGAGATGTAAACATTATGACAGTTCTAAAATTAACTACTGCATATGTCTGGGCAACAATATGAAATGTACACATTTGACATGTACGGAGTGACACATGAAATAAAACTCAAGATAAATATAAGTTAGAGCATGTATAATCTAAAAATTGGCTTAATACCACCTCTAGTATCATATATGAGGATATTACATTAAGAAATCATAAGTTTAAAAGATTTGAGAGTGTATTCGTATCTCTTGTTGAATCAAAATTGGAAAAGAACAGATATTAATGCGATTACCTTTTAAAGGTTGAGAGATTTTTCAAGAATCACATTAGAGAGGAAGAACAGATGCTGGAAAAGATCTCCCCACGTTGGGAAGAAGTTTAAAGCTTATTTGAAGAAATGAAGCTCAAGAACAAAGTGCATAGAGTAATATAATAGATTTTCAGCTCACTCTTAGTCTGAATATTTAGCAATTTATTTGAGAAAATTGGAGAAAGAATTATGTTTGGAGGTCTGAAGAGAAAATAAAGAGAAACATTAGAGGAAAAAGCTTGTTTTTTCTCAAATTTTTCTCAATTTATTTGATAAATCAAACAACTGCTGAAAAATAGTTAATCTTTCATATTAAAAACTCGTAAATTTCATCTCAATTACAAGTTTGCTATTGGGACAACTCCGATCCAAAATTAGTCAAATAAGGATGCTGGGCTGCTGAAGGTAGATATAAAGTGGGGAAGGATTAAAATTGGAATTTAAGATTTAATTTGATTATTTTAATCAGGTATTTTCCTGGAAATAATTCAATAAAAATATGAAAAAAATCCAAGCTAATAAGAGGTTCCGCTATGTGGAATTTAAAATTGAAGATTAGAATGAAAAAACAACTCAATCTACTCAGTATCCATTTGTATTAATGTCCGAATTGATACAGACGATACAAAATAAACTGATACAAGAGTTTAAGAACTATAGTCGTTACAGAAAACCATTAAATAAGGATGGATACTGAGTAGATTGAGTATACCATGTCTTATTGTTCTGCAGAATGATTTATAAATTCGACATTAATTTCACAGGAACTCAGCTCAAGATCTCCCTCCGATGTATTTCTAATGCTGTTGCCAATACTCCAATATGAAAGCTAGCTAAGTAAAATAACACTGCCAACAAATTTTACTGTCAGATTTGGGTAATATTGTTTCAAGGTCCAACAAATTGTAGTACATAATTAGAATGTATTGCAATACTTTAATAGTGTGAATTCGGTTTGAGTATGAATTTTGTTTGCGCTAAAATCTATTCGACGAAGATTACCCTAACAGGACCCAGCACAAACTTTATGGTTTTGGAGAGATTGCAGAGAGAAAGTTAAGCAAAGGGACAAGGTTTTTAGCGAGGTTCTGTAGAGATGATCCCAAACCTAAATACGCGGAGTGAATAGGCGTTAGGCGAGTACTCTTACATAATAGCCGCGAGAAGTATAATTACGAAGTTATCCTATTTCTCTTTGCAAAGCACAAATCCTTTCAACGGCTTAAGGATCTCCTCCCCTTCCTCATGGAGGATGGGGCAATATTTACAGGAATAAGTTCTCGAAGGGACAGAGTTATGACTAATCTCAAAATCCTCTACTTCTGTGTGTACGAATAGCTTTCCATGTATTTAGACAGACAAAATGTGTTTTTCTTCGTATGGTGGTTTTGATAAGTAAAATTTGACAATTATTTGATGTGATCATGGATTCTGTTACCTTCTGGATTAACTCTGGACTTGCGGATTTCGCTTTCTAGTAGACTTCATGTGAGGTGGGCTCTTATCCACTAGGCTTTTGCCTTGGCTGAGATCACGTAAGAATGGTGATAGCAAATTCCAATCGGGCTACTGCTTTATTGTCTAAAGAAATGTTTTCAGTTGGGCTACTGCTTTATCCACAAGGACAGTTTTTGTCTAAAGAAATGTTTTCAGTTGGGCTACTGCTTTATCCACAAGGACAGTTTTTGTCCTGAGCCAACTTCCGTAATATTTTCTTGGGAAACTACAGCGTACGTATATAGGGTCCTCGCAGACAAGAATAAGCCAATGCATATAGGGTCCCCGCAGCTTGCTATGTTTGACTATAATAAACAAGATATGTACATGCAAGGAAACTTCTGAGTCTTTAACAAATTTAAAATCTAACCTCAACTAGAAAAAGGAAAAAGTGAACCTTTAGCAGCCAGAGCTGAAAGCATACACTTTGGGGAGAATCAAAGTATTCTGTACTCTGTTGTACAAGTCTCGGTGACACGATATATTCGTTTGTTCATCCTGAGGAACCAGCAAAGAAATCAGCCCCAACTTCACACCAATTTGGAAACTGTATATATAAACCCATGCCGATTAATTTTGTGTTCTAATGTGTGTTTCAGTCTCTCGTCACTGCAAACCTTTTCGATCTGTCATTAACCATGGTTTCTTGGGCAAAGACTATGCTTTGCCTTTCTGATGATGGTAGGTGTCTGGGGTTCGGTATCTAATGATCTGGGCGAGATGACGGTGGAGAAGAGGCACGATCACTGGATGTTTCAGCATGGATGAGTGAGAGGGATGCAGCAGAGAAAGCACACGGCGCGCTTTGAGATATTCCAAACGAATGTCGAGTTTGTCGAATCTTTCAATGCTCAGGGCGGCACTGGGAACTGATGAATTTGCTGATCTCACAAACAAAGAGTTCAAGACAATTTACAACGGCTTCAGGCCTTCGAAGCTGAACACAGTGAAGATTGAGGGAGAGTTGATCAGGTACGAGAATTTCTCAGAGGCTCCCAAAAGCAGTGATTGGAGGACCAAGGATGCTAGCTGTCACTCCTGTCAGGAATCAATCAAGGCCAATGCGGTGAGAAAATTTACTAAATTTTGTTGTACAAGTCCTATGCCGTTCTACTAATTATAAAATTCTCATGTAAATCATTTTTACATAAAATATCGCGAGTGCAACTTGTCAGTAATATTCTGTATTTGTTATTTAGATGATGCAAGACGTATTTCAGTGATGTCAAACATATAAGAGATATAAAAGTATGCATATACGGTATATACCATAGGTCTGAAATTAATTGCCAAAATATTACATGCATGAATATAGCAATACCTAAAAATATGTATACGGGAATAATAAACAATATGTATATAAAAATTTTGCTCATATAGAGTTAAGTGCAACATCAGAATAGAGAAAAATAAACCAGGCTACTAGCACTCAGCTTGCTCCTGAAAGTAAGGATCCTTGAGACGCGAGTCCTCCTCCTCGGACACTATGTCTTGGCTGCTGGATCTAGGGTGTGATAACCCAAGGGTCAAAATCCAAAAAGAATATATATCCAAGCGCGTGCAGTGATATAAAAACCATATAAAAATGTATGTGTAGCATGCTAGCAAGAAACAATGTAAAGGATGTATGTATATGAATTATGAAGTACATTGTATGCATAATATAACATGATAGCAGCGGCCCGTACTTCCTCTTGGGCTTGGCGGGCAATTTCAGAATCGACGAATATTCTCAAAGAGTGTTATAGGTGGTTTGTAGCTAATGGTTAGTGTGTTCATATATTGGAAGACCCGTGAATCTCTGTACTACCACTTGTGGCGGATAGCATAATGTTTGACACATCGACTATTGTTCTGGGGACTAAAGTTGTCACTTTATTGTATCGTTTGGGAGTGAGATACAACCAGGCTTGGGACAATCTTCCACTCCTTCAGCTATTCCGATTCCACGTAGAAGTAATGAGGATGTAGTCCTCTAACATGGTATGGTTCTTCGGGATCTTGCACTTCTACCATTTATAAGCTTCTTCAAGCACACATGTTGCCTCCAAATTTATAGTGGATATGGAAGTCAGTTACAGTGCCGTGTGTTTGGACTTGGAAGATTGTTATGGACTGTGTGATTAATCGCCTCTTTCTCTATAGTCGGGAGGTGCATATTGACCCGATTTGTCTTAGTTCTTGTTTCTTTTTTTTTTATTTTTTTATAAATATTACAAATTTAGGTTTGTTTAAGATAAGTTTAGATATATGATAGATCTTTCTAATCCAATCTAGATTCAGTCAAATATGCTGTAATCAAACTAACCAGTATTTTGGATAAACTCAAATTATATGGTATATAAAAGATAATACTGGTTAATTAATAATTATAAAAAATCACTTTAATATTTATGATAATGCATTTTAAAAAATAAACACAAAAATATTGTATAGGAAAACGAGATGTTACAATTTACCCACCTTAAAAGAAAATTTTGTCCTCAAAATTTAATTTAAGGCAGAACATAGATATTAATATTAATAAGAAAATATATGATATGGAAAATGGCCCACAAGTTTAGTCGTACACTCTTTTTTAAAAGGAAGAAGGTTGAGAAGGTTAGTCAACTCTCACAAAACACAAGGTCTCTATATTTAGTGAGAAGTTAAATAGACAATTGACTAAAGCAAATAAGTGAGTACGAAATCAAATAGAATATAATTTAGTATAGTTGCGGCTCGATGGGGGAGTCCCTGAAATAAATTATTTTATCTTGCCAGAATCAGGGGATGTTTGGAAACAAGTTGGAAGTATACTTTAGCTGCAATTTCAGCAGAATTAGTGGGAGGATTGGCTTCTTCTACTCTCTGGTATGAGAATAGGTGTCTTATACTTTGAAAATATATCCAATCAGTTTTAATATATACGAGCTAGGATATTTAGAAAGGAAGAAATGCTCTACAGTTCGAAAATAGTCCTTTTATGTCAAATAAGGTAGCTAAGTCTGCAATTTCAGTGGTGAAGGAGATTTGGCTCAATAAGAGTGAATTTGTGTTATTCCACCATCTCTTGTACAACTATGGGAGCTCTGAGGACTTAGTGGTATTATTCCTAAATCTCAAATGCCAAGATGGGTTATGTGGGAGCTTCCATTGAGAGGCTGGTACAAATTAAATTTTGATGGTTCTATTCGTAAAAATAAGACTGGTGCTGGGTTTATCGTATAGAACGATATTGGAGCACTTGTAGGAGTGGGTAGTTTCCCAGTTGCTATTCTATCTGTACCTATAACGGCGATTAGGAGCTTATTGGAGGCCCTCGTGTGGGCTTCGGTTATAATCCCTTGTCAGAAGATTATGTTAGAAGGTGGCACTCAGGGCATCCTTTCCTCTTTTCTAAGTTCCACTAGTAGGGGGTGCCATCCATTCCTTCAAGATGCCCAGTTTTTGGTTTCATCATTTGCACAAGTTCTACCTCAACATAATTAGAGGGAGGGTAATATGTGTGCTGATCTCATAGCAAATGAGGGCTCTTTTTGTGTGTCTAAAATTGTGTGGCATGAAAGCTTCCCTCATCAGCTGTTAATCTTGCGATGAGGGATCTTTCCGAATGTAGGTATAAAAAACTATAGTTCTTATTACGTGTTCTAGAAAAAAATAATATAACATGATCAAGTGCAGGGATTGTATATTTTGTCCTATTAGTTTGGAGCTGAATGGTGAGTGTATTCACGTATTATAGGAGTGTACCGTATATACATGGTGCCACGACCCCAAGTACCATTCTCCAAACAAATCGGATGATATATCGCTAGGCACATTGGATATCTCGTGCATACTCAGAATCACAGTCTCAAGTACTGGTCTCTATACGAACCAGATGACATGCCACTAAGTGTACAAGAAATAATGGTGCCATTACACGCATCGTCGGATGCATTCTAATAAAAAAAAAACTCCCACAATACATGTTTCATTTAACCATTTATTTTCTCCATATTCCCAAAGTAGTAAATTCTAAGTATCATGGAATCAATATGTCATATATAATAGTAATTCATGTATCAATAGCCATGTGTGGATATGAAACAATATGTACGATGATACTGACAAGTACAAAAGTCATACAATATATTCACATATGTGAGGCACTTCTGAACAAGAAAACCATGTATAGCATATTATGTGTATGGCTTGGATAAGCATGTATGCATGTGTGAAATTCTACGGGATTAATTGGTATCTTAGACATGCTTGAGATTGTGCATACGATATGAGTAATTAATTAAATAAATGTGCATTTATCATATTATAAGTCAAGTAGCATATGCACGAACATAACATATATATCTAAATATGGTTTGATAACATGTTTGATTGGGTCCTGTCCTGCGCCCTATAGCAGCCTTAAAAATATGTTTGGTATAATTAGAATTTTAATTGGAAAAATATATGCAGGACAAAGTCATAGGTACATGGATTATCTTTCCAATGAAACTTAATTGAATAAAAGCATAGTCTTAGTTAAGTGGTTATAGTGTTTTTCTTTAAGCTTATGTTGTTGCAATTTGGTGAACCTAGTATATCAGGTCTGAACTTTTACGTCTTACTTGACTGGAATAAAAATGGAATTAGAGTTTAAATTATGAAATTTTAGATAATTTGATTATCTTTCCATTGAGCCTTTAATAAACGCAATTGGAATTTTAGATAAAAGTTATGGTCATTTTATCATGGACCTGTTGCTGTTAAATTATGGATCTAGTTTAACAGAAATACTGAAATTTCCAAGTAATGTTTGTCTAGAACATCCACTAAATTAGAATTAGTTTCTAAATATAAATTGTAGTTAGTGAGTTACGTTACTAACGGCAGTAGAATGGGTTCAATAAGATTTAGTATGGAAAAATTATAACCGTTTTAAGAAAGACTACAGCGTATGTCTGAACAGTGATACTGTATATGCATTTATAACATGTACGATATGACACATGCAATTAACTCAAGTTAAATTGACTACGATCTAAATTATACACTCCCAAGTGTAAGAGATTTACAAATAGTATAAAGATAGTAGCCCAAAATCGTTCTCATGAGGATCGTTTGTTAATTGTGTGACACTAGAATAAATTAAAGAACTAAAAAGATTGGATTTTTATTAACTAAACTAAAGTTAAAGATGGAAAATTTACTTATACTAAAATTGCTGGTCAGATTGATATAACTACCCCGTAGGATAATTTATTAGATATATTCATACTTTTTTATCTCAGTTGCATAGATCACGCAGTATTCCTATAACATGAAAATAATTCAATTAAGTACAAAATATATAAAGTTGTGAAATTAATAATTTGACTAATTTCTCTCAGTTAATCCTATACGAACTTTGAGTTTATCTAAGCGTGTAATATGTATAACAAAAATAAATGTTCAAAGTCTAAGTATACATTGTGACTAAAGAGTCTACAACATATCAAAAACTAAGTAACGAATATATCGTCAAACTATAAAGCATCAAAGACTCGGAATATATCTAAATCATTTCAATGATAGCAGAAATAAAAAATATCAATTCCAAATAAAACAATTAAAATCTATAAGCATATAAGAGTACATACTAGTAAATCACCAAGCGTTTTTTATTCCATATGATCTAACTCAAAATTTAGTCACTCATATTTATCATAACCATGAATAAAGAGAAAAAGAGTTCTTCTATTTATTTTTATAAATGAATACAAAAATTAAATCTTGAATCTAAACCTATAAAAAATCTAGATTATTCTCTCTCAAATGTTGTTACAAAACTTGGGATTCATTGGCTATTTATAGCCTTACAATCCCTAATATGAATTCTATTTACAAGAAAACTCTTAATTTTTCTCAAAAATGCCCAAAAAAAGAATCTATGGCCGCTTCCTTCAACGGACTTATCGACAACGCTTCTCGGGTGTGGTTTACAGTCGACGACTGTTGATGACAAATAAGTGGCTATCGATACTCATTTATGAAAATACACAGATCTGAACTGATAATTGATATATACTTTGATACATCGATTTTTTTGCATATAAACCCCTGCAAAATATTTGAAAACACTAGAAAAATATTATAGTGAGGAATTTGATTAATAATTCTTTTTCATTAATTTCTTATATTAATCATTAAAATTGGATTATGCTTATACAAAATAAACTAAAAATATTATACTTTTCAAGTATAATCACACCCCAACTTGTGTTTTACTAGTCCCCAGCAAATCTATAAACTAAAGAAAATAAACTACTAAAGACCTAAAAGTAAATCCTAACTCACTTTCATAGGAATCACATTACATTTAGCACATGCAACAAGCCATTAAACCCCTAGGTTATCCTAATAGACGAGTAATGTCTCATGAGAGTTTCCAGTGATGTTATCTACAAACATCAAGAAATATTTGAGATTAAGAAATAAATAAAAAAAATAAGGATAAGTGTAAAATAAAAAAAAAAAGAAAAATGTTAGTACCTATTAACTATTTATACAATTACATTTTTTTTTGGTTTTCACTTCTTTTCTATATCAAGCTCAATTAGAGATACATACACAGATATTTATGAAAATATCAATCTTAATAAATCACTTATAATCTAATACTTTTATGTATTTATTTTGATCATTTAAATCGTATCATAAATATACTTTTACTTTCAATTATCCTCTCCTATGCAGTCTTGTGAGCGTGTGTATAAGTCTTGTTAAGTTTCAAACTCTAATCAAACTTATAAGAATACTTTTCATATATATATATATATATATATATATATATATATATATATATATATATATATATATATATATGTATATTTTATTTTTATTTATTTTTCTTTTTTCATAGACGCTTGCTATTCATGTGAACATTCATGCTTATTGAGATACAAATGTCCAGTTCTTAGCCCATGACTATAATAAAAGTCCATAAGTATTATTCGTGTAAATACGCATGCTTACCGAGGTGCACAGACCCAACTACTTTACACTTATTTCTCTTATTTATTATATATACGTTATATATCCGAAGTATATAGTCTCAAGTACCAGGCTCACTTCTTTTTTTTTTAATTTCTTTTTCAATTTTTTAAACATATATGATAGATTTCCTTTTTAAGCTTTCTCTTAGTTATCATGATAGATTTCCTTTTTAAGCTTTCTCTTAGTTATCAACTTTTCATAACTTATTGTGTAAGTGTATAGAGTGCAGAATCAATTCTAATATTAAATATCCATATATCTTATTTCGGATTTAAAATCTCAATTAAACTTATATAAGAACTATTATCATATAAGCATTAGTATTAAGATATCTATCTCTTAAATAAACAATCTAAAATACGTCTAATCTTACTTTTTACTTCAAAGAAATGAAAAAATTTGAATTTTTTTTAAATGTTAGTTAACTATGATATAGTAAAGTACAGTGTATCTATCTTACCTCCAATTTAAATTATGTAATATCCTTAGTGCATCAAAAATATAACTATGAAAGTAATATACTAAGAAATAATGTAAGAGATTAAGGTTAGAATACACCTGGTTTTGTTGGTACTTAAAAAACTCACTCCCTTTTGTAGTTAATATCAACGATATCTCTGATGAAGACCTTCTTATCACTTGCATCATTGAAACCGACGGAACCCTATGGTTCCCTAGCTCATCCCTTCGTCCTTATCTGCAGAAATAGGAGTATCCTCAAAAGCCATTCGTCTGAATACATTGGTGAGTAGCTGATAATGATGTTGTTGACGATGCTCAATTCAGGCTTGCCGTTTTTCAAGAATGCTCATTCTATAGTGAAGACGTCCATCATCTTTATGATCGACTCGTTGGTAGTGTGGAGTGTTACTTCATTTGGTTGGGTTGCCGCAGCTGCTACATCTAGTTGTTCTTGTCCTTATTCGACAAGTTCCTGATCTTGTTCTTCATGATCGGCAGGTTGAGCAACAGCTTATTGTTACTCTTGTTGCACCTGTTCCTGCTGGGCGTGTCAGGCACTTATACTTCTTCGCATAGTGGTATCCATAAATGATTGATTAGAAGGTTCAAATGTATCACCACGTGATGGGTGGACTCCATAATTCATGAAAATTTTTGTAATCAGAGATGGCAAAACTGAGGCTTTGCCATTCTCGGATGCTAGATACACTCATGGGTTTGACCCATGCACTGAACTATTGCGAAGTACATGATGGATGCGACATCGAATGTACATCTTTACAAAATTATGTTTAACAATACTACGTCCCTTGAATATAGTTCCATTGTTGCAGAGAATGGTAGTATGTTATATTTAATATAAAGATTTACCGAGACATACTCCTTTCTGATATAGCCAATCTTCAAAAAGCTCTCATTGAATGCAACACCACTTAAATTCGAGCAGAGCTCTTTGAACTGGCAAGAGCCGCTTAGTATCTCATTTATGATATCAACAAAAGAAGGGTGCTCTTCAGGTACATTGTATACAGGGATTGTCCTTACGATTTCTTCCTTTGTGAATGGTATCTCCCTCCCCTGACAATAGAGTATTCATGTTGATCTCCCATTGTTGGTTGCAAGCTAGCATAAAACTCACGCACGATCTCATTGCATGCTGGTGCGTGTTCATATCTTATGTATGCTTCCAACTCTGAGGCTAACATTTGTGCTCTAAAGGCTAGATTTTCATTTAATTTTGAATAATTTACTGCACGTTTGAGCCAATGCTTGAAATCATCATACTTCTCCAAGATTTTCTTATTTGCCTTTGCAACTCTACCACTTTATAGAGAAGATGAACCAGAAGATTCCACTCATGGACTTTTAAAAACTATCTCTTCCTTTGGTGCCATCCAACAAAAATTAGTCCAAAATACATAATTTAGAATAATTATTATTTCAAAAAGCTATGTATGAATTTATCACATTATTATTCTATTTATTATCTTTCTTTTGGTTAATTTCCTTCTTTTTTCAGATTATATTTTTATTATTCTTTTTTTAATTTTTTAGAATTAAATTCATCCACATAATTCTATATATTTCCAATTTCTTCTTCAAAAATTATCAAATTCTACTTTAATGTGATTATTACTGCATGAATTTGATATATCATAATTATACAAGCAACCCATGAAATATAATGCTAAAAAGGTGAGATTTTTACTTTTTCTATCCTTGATTTTAGCATATCATGACCAGAAATCCCTAAAATTCATAAAAAATCCCCATATCTTTGCTAAACTCTACCAAATCTACTACAAAGTAAGGATCTAAGTTGATTTACACAAATTCATCTATATAAATTATAGATCTACGTTTTTCATACAAAAATCTACTTTTTACTAAGAACAAATCAACTAGAAATCAAAGAGTAGAAAACGTACTTACTTGAAGATTGATGAAAATTCGAACTGAATTCCACAGGAAGAGTTTTGGCTATCGAAAGGAGGAATTTTGCATGTAGAGTGCTATTGAAAGAAACTATGGTTTTGTTTGCGGAGAAAAAAAAATCTAAGATCTATTTATAACTCTCTGCCGATGGCATTCGACATACGCATTGACAGCGACTTCGATGGCCGCTCTTGGCCAGGAAAAACTCTTGCCTTTATAGAAGCTGCTATCGATAGCGACTTCGACGGCCGCTTTGACAGTGGTTCTCTGTTAAGAAGTGCATCAAGCCAAATATTTTTGTTTTATTTTTTCTTTTTTAGTTAGTTGTTATTAGTCCCTAAACTAAGATTATTCCTAACATCTAGTTGTTTGTTCCTAATTCTAAAATTAATTTTGAGCTAAAAATTAGTTCCTAACTCTAAAGTTGATATAAATTAAAGATTTTTTGCATTTGTTTTTGAATTTTTTCTTTTTAAAAAAGAAAAAGAAAAGAAAGAAAAGAAAACTTTGAAAATTGTTGAAATCATCATAAGTATCAAACCTAAGTTATCTTAATAAGCCATCCTCTAACTTAAAATGCACCCAACTTAAAATGCACATTGTCCTCAGTGAATCAATATATTCATTTAATTAATAAAAAACAAGTAGAAATTTAAGAGAGAAGAGCTTAGAAATTACCTTGGTCTAGTACTCATGATGTAACAATCTGCAAAATAAAATTGTTAGTATATAATATACAATAATATACAATAATATACATAGTATCTTCGTTTAGTGTATATCAATAAGATGGAGGATCCACTAGATCATGAGACTCCTCCAAATGTTTTGAAAATTCCAAGTAGTGCTTCAATTGTTTCCCATTTACTTTGGACGTATAACAATTTTTTGGATTTCAATATCAATTGCACCGTGTGGATATACAGTTTTAACTATGAACGGTCCAGTCCACCATGAATCCACCATGAATGTAATTTTTCTAGAAATAGATGAAGACATAAATCATATAGAAGCACTTTGTCAGAAGGATGAAAAACATGGCGTGCGATATGATGATTGTGCCATATTTTCATTTTCTCCATTGAATGCTTGAATTGTCGTATGCATCACATCTTATCTCTCTCAACTCATTTATTTGTAGCTTTCATAATAGGCCAGTTGAATTGGGATTAAGATTTACTGGTTTAATTGCCCAATACGCTTTATACTCTATCTTTATAGGCAAATGACAAGCTTGCTATAGATTAATCTATATGGAGATATGCCTAAGGATGTTTTGTATGTTGTAAGCTTATAAAGCATCGGTCAGTCGAAATGACCAATCTTCACGAGATGGATTAACTGTTTTTTAAGTATTTACTTGATTTCCCTATTAGCTAGCTCAACTTGTCCATTTGACTGGGGGTAATACGGTGTAGAAAACTTGTGCACGATATCATATTTCCTCATTAAATTTCAAAGACTTTGTTACAGAAATATGAACTCCCATTACTTATTATCGCTTTAGGAACTCTATGTGTTCCTTTAAAAATTTAATAACAGTTTGTTGATCATTATTTTTATATGCTGCAATCCATCAATTTAGAGACATAATCAACTAATACGAGGATATAAGCATATCCGTTAGAAATAGGGAACGGACCCATAAAGTCAATACCCCAACAATCGAATATCTCAATTATAAGTATGAGTGTTAAAGGTATATCATTTTTTCTGGTTAATGCTCCTAACTTCTGACAAGACTCGCAATTTTTACGAAATTCATATGCATCTCTAAACAAGTAGGCCAATAAAAACCACATTGGAGTATTTTGGCTACCATTTTTTAGACAAAAAGTGACCCCACATGCTTTTATATGACAGAAAGTAATGATGCTTTGAATCTCATCATTAGGCACACAATGCCTAATGATTTGTCTGAGCAATATTTAAATAAGTAAGGGTCATCGAAAAAGAAATAATTTACCTCATATAAGAATCTTTATTTATCTTGTGCACTCTAATGATTCAACATTTCTCCTGCAATAAGAAAATTAATAATGTCAGTATACCAAGGAGTTATTGTGATAGAAAATAACTACTCATCAAAGAATGATTCGCTAATTGGTAGCTTATCATTTTCAAAAGTTAGTCTAGAGAGGTGGTTGTCGGTGAAAAATTCTGGAGTCATCTGTCAAAATAAGGCAGATCTGCAAATTTAGGGTTTGAGATCCGCGACTCAGTAGATCTGCGAATTTAATGTCCGAGGTTCACGACCTAGTTACGACAGAGTAGATATGTGAATCTAAAGTTTGAGATTTGCGATGCTATCCATAGCTTCCGGGGAGGGGTTTAATATAAAACCGCCCAACCTGAATAAAGTAAGTTGCTTCCTCGGATCGTGCAGTTAATTGCCGAACGAGTATGACGGCACTATTCAGATCGTGGAGGTAATCGCCGAACGAATATGACGGTACTACTCGAGTAGTGGAGCTAACTGTTGGGCGAATAAGACGGGGGCGCTATTTTGAAACTCCTATAAAGAGTGGGGAAACAGAAAAAGAAGGGATCGATCATTTTCTTCTCAAACTATCCTTAGTGATTAGAAATTCAGAGCCTTTTTGCCAATTGAAAGAGTTTGTGCGGAGTGTCAACGGAGAGCAAGATCGTTCTCCACAGCTACCTCAGAACCCAGTCTTAAACAAAGAGGAATTAAATTTTTCCTCATCTTCTGTAAACGGAAAACCGTTAAAATTGTAATCCTTTATAGAGCTCAATAGAGAATCATTTACGATTTTATGGCGAACAGAAGATTGGTGACTCCGCTAGAGACTGCCATCACCTCTGTTGATCTGGTAGTAGCTCAATCCGATAACATTCCTATTGGCAGCTTGGTCAATTTGCTCACTACTGAGGTTGACCCGGAGAAGTACGAAGAATTCCTTTCTTTCGGCTCCAATAGCCCTACTTCCTTACGGAGATGCCGTAAGGTCTCCAAAGGTTCGACCTTCAAGGAGACTTTAAAGATGGCAACCCGAGCAAAGGATTCAGCAGACCGAACTGGTCTAGGATCCTCCCATTCACCAACATCAGGCTTTGAGCTAGTTCTGGCTAAGACTCCTGATCTCCTTATGGATCAGGGTCCCCATAATAATAAGGGAAAATGACCATTATCTGCTCCTCAGGAAGATGACGCGGGAAAGCTCCTCTCACTCGTACAATGAGAAGGAAGCTAAAAAGAAGCAAAGCTTGTGCTCTTCGCAGGACCATGCAGCAACAAAAAGCCGCCAACCCACCATTGCGAAGGCCTACTATACAAGTATGGAGGCTAAAATGCGAAACTATGGAGAATCAAGATGCGGAAGGGTTTACTCGCGTTTCCTACAGGAAACAGAATAAACCCACCAAATTCATTTATGATTACAAATGCGGAATCTATACTCGTGTTCCTATCACTGGACGCATATCTCACCCTCAAACTACGAGGGGAAAACAAGATCGCGTAACCAAAAGCGCACGCAAACCTTAGATTTGCGTGACTTGCGGAGAGCGTGCTTCCGATAAAGAGCCTATTTCAAAGGCTAAAATTACCCCACCCACTATTCCAGTTAAGGTAAAAATTGCTTCGAGGGCCTTCGAAGAAATAGGAACTCCTGTCCCAAGGCTATCTTTTGGAGATGATGTCATCACCAAGAGTTCCAATACAAGAGATCTTCGAAAACTTCTAAACATAAAAAGAGAAAAATCCCATGCATCTCATTGCCATTGCGAATGACTGATCAATGCAGTATTATCGCACTGTCATTGTTCAACCCATGCTCTTACTAGGCAATTGGTTTTTCATCGACTAACAACATCCTCATCTCAACCGTCAAAGAGAAGACAACGCAACAGGCTCAAATCCTATGAGCCTGAATATCCCAAAGTATCATCTAATATGATAAGTTTCGGGGAAAGGAAGAAGAAAAAGAATACGAAGAAGGTCTGTGAGAGAGATGCTTCCGACTCTGAACACTCTTCAAGCTTGAAGAACGTGTTCAGTGAAGGGCGAGGTGTTTTTCAAAACACTCAACTCAAAAGTGGGGTGGCAATCCCAATAAACTACAGACAAATGGCCGGAGTCTCCTTCGATGAGGAAGACACGACCGGATCAGTTATGGCCGAGTCGCAAATGTCCGATTCATTCTTAGAAGACTCCGCCTCTGCGTACATGGTGCAAAATAGTACCCTAGAGGAATTTATACAGAGGATGGATAAACAAGATAAGAGTATCCAACAATAGCAGAATGCCATCAGCGAGATCAAAGACATGCTGTATGTTTTGTTGGAACTGGAAAAGACGAAAATGAAGAATACAGGAGGATCTTCTTCAGAGACTCCACCTTATGACCCAAAAACTGATAAAGGAAAGAATACGGAAGAAGAAGGTCACGTTCCCTACACAAATGGAGATGAAGAGGATCATCATGAAGATGACGACAATCGCTCTACGCATTCTCATCATCAAGGAAGAACCCAAAATTAGGAAGGGAATGTAAATACCATCTGGATGGAGAGTTTCCAAAATCAATTAAATGCTCTCATGCATAAAAGTGATTTGCAAGAGTTAGGCGTTGTAAGACCATATCCGGTGGAATGAGAGAGCATGCCATTCCCAGAGAGCTACAAACCATTGAAGCTCAAATCATTCGATGGTAAAAGGTCATCGAATCAGCACCTTTACTATTTCAAGTCTCAAATTGGGCATTTAGCTGAAAATAACCCCATTATTACATGAGTATTTGTTAGTACCTTGACAGGACTAGCATTTGAATGGTTCTGAAGGCTAGAACTAGGAAACATCAATTCGTGGAACGACATGAAGAAAGCCTTCCTAACAAGGTTCTATAAAGATGATATGGAGGTATCGATGCTGGCACTTCTGGCCACCAAACAGAAAAAGGGGGAGTCAGCTCAGGACTTTATTAAAAAATTCACGAATGATTCTCTCAGATATCCACATGGGATGCGAGAGAAGACCTTGGAGGAAACCTGTCGACATAATCTCTCGACTAAGGTTCTAGCCAGGATGGGAGCCGTGAAATCCTCGACTTGGAAGGATCTCGCTCTACAAGCTGAAGAGGCTGAAGAAATAGTGCAAAGACTTGAAGAAGAATGAGGTGAAGAGAAACAGAGGCGAAACAACGATAATAACCATAGGCCTCGATCCAAGGGGTATAAGGGGAAGGAAACAATGGTGGCTAATACTCCGGAACCCACAAAGTCTTCTCCAAAATTTCCTCCTCAGTCGCGTGTTCCTCAAAAGCATTATTCTTTCAAAGACGAGCATACGAAAACCATTTTTAATCTCCTCATGACAAAGAAGATGCTGAAGCTACCGAAGTCCAAATGCCCTGAAGAAGCAGGAAGAGTTAATGATCCTAATTATTGTGTCTACCATATGATTATTAATCACCCTACTCAGAATTGTTATATTCTCAAGAACAAAATTCAAGTTTTAGTGGACACCAAGGTCATTAAGTTTCAAGAACACTAGAAAAAGGTAATCGCGAACATGGTGACTTTCAAGTTCGGCAAAATACTTGACTGGATAGAATCAACAATTCAAGATGGAGCGCAACCCATTCCCAGAAGAATGATGCAGATCGTAAACTACGATCCGCATCAACAGCAGAAGAAAGGATTATCCCTCTTCAAAACCGATAGAAGGGAGATAATGTGGGTACATCCGGACCTTCTTAATGATGAGCAGTGGACTTCCAATTTATCCAAAAGGAAGTAAAAAGGGAAGATTCTTACTTCCAATGTTGTTTCTATAATTTCCGAAGATGATAAGGACGTTCCTACTCTGACAGATTCAGAAGAAGAGATCAGAGACTCTCTGGCGGCTAACGTGGAGCAACCTCCCTTTGGAACCCATTCGGGAAAAGACTACTTGAAGAATTATGGGCATGCCGTAGAATTCCAGCCACTTCCTGAAAAGAACAAACAAAAGCGCCTAAGTTCGACAAAGCTCTAAAGAAAAAAAGGGAAAGAACCTGTGGAAGATCTACAAAAGTCATTCCAATTCAACATCTTAGCACAGTTAGCCAATATTCCCGCAAGAATCACCTTGTATGAGCTCCTGAAACTCTCTAAGTCAACTAGAGAGCTTTGAGAGAAGCTCTGCAAGATTCAGAGGTATTTGTGGCGCAGATACCAGAAACAATTGAGAAAGAAGAATCTTCTTGCGCATCATGTCTCAGAGCTCTGGTAAAAGCATCCCTTGCATAACTTTCTCTCCGGAAGACATGTAAGTTAAAAGCAACAAGTATCACCGCCCTTTGAATTACAAAGGATACATAAGGTCATTAGAAATCGATCGCATTTAGGTTGATCCAGGCCCGGCCTTGAGCATCATGCCACGAAGAATGCTACGGTATCTTGGAATCCTGACAGATAGATTAGCCGCAACCAATACTACTATCTTTGGATTCAATGCCAATGGTAGTAGGCCATTGGGCAAGATAAAGCTAAAGTGCCAAATCGGTGATCTAAAGACGGAAGTCACGTGCTATGTGATAGATGCTGACACATCTTATAATCTACTACTAGGGAGACCCTGGATCCATAATAATCTTATTGTGCCATCTACATTACATCAGTGCATGAAATATGCAGACAAAGATGGGAACGTGAAGACTTTGGTGGCAGAAAGGCAGCCCTTTAAAGGAGTCGAAAACTACTTTACCGACGCGTTGCTATATCAAGATACATTCGATGCTTCAGAACGGCCCGTTCTAGATATTTCTGATAGTGGTGATTCGATACAAAATCAGGATCCAAAGATTCAGAATCCGAGAATGTAAATTGGGACGGTGAGCCCATTGTGATAAGCCTTGAAGGTCTTGATGTAAATAACACTGTTCACTCTGATAGTGAATGGGTAATAAATGAAAGCTTAGAATTTACTTATTCTTCTGGTGTTGATTCTGAACCCTCAAGTGCTAGTACTGATGCAGTTAGCGATTGTTTAGATAAAATATGCTCTCTAGCTTCTTTCCAAGCACCTATCCGATCGTCCTTTCGTGAACTGAGTGATGACGATGAAAACACTGACAAGGCCATTTTTGAGATTTCTCCCAAGGATGAAACTCAGAAACCTATAATATTCGGAAAAGCGAATGACAAAAGCAAAAAAGAAATACTTAGATTCTGAAGAAGAACAGGAAAACCCCGATTTCTTCCATTATGATGAGAATTCTCATAAATTAATACAGAAAATGGGATACAACCTAGCCAATGACAGGAGGTTGAATTTCAGAAAGGGAAGGAGAACAATCCTTCGACCCTTTGTCCCAAAAGGAAAAATGCCAGATTATTGTCAGAAAACTAGTAGGGGGTTGGGATATGTTACCACTCCCGAGGGTTCCTCAGATGAGAGAATTGAAGAAGAACAATTCGACCATTCGTCAGAATCATCCTGCTAGGATTCAGATGCAAGTGTCGGCATGATCTTCCGCGAAGTATCAGCGAACGTGACCTCCGCGATCCAAGAAAGTGAAGACTTAGGTGAAGCTTCGCCGATAAAAGATGACTCTTGGGTCAAGCACCTTAACGCGAAGTGGGAAATTCAGTTTGAACAGCGCGAGCCTCCGACCGAAGATAAAGTAATCCAAATAAATATGGGTGACGAAAAGAATCCAAAACCCATATTTATAAGTGAGAACCTATCCTCAGAGGAGAAAGAGGAATTGATATCCCTCATTCGTGAATACATTAACATTTTTGCCTGGAGTTATGATGAGATGACAGGACTAGACCCAATGCAAGGCCAACAAAGTAACAGCAACAAAGATTTCGTCCAGAGATCATGGAAGCTATTGAGATTGAAATCAAAAAGTTAATCGAGTCAGGCTTTATTCACGAGGAACAACACCCTGACTGGGTCGCGAATATAGTTCCTGTAACCAAGAAAAATGGAAAAAATTCGGGTTTGTATTTATTTCAAGGATCTGAATGAAGCCTGCCCTAAGAACGAATTTCCATTACCCATCACAGATGTTATGATAGACAATACTTGTGGGTGCGAATATATGACATTCGTATAATCAAATAAAGATGTACCCTGATGATGAGAAGTATACGTCTTTCAGAATACCACTTAGAGTATACTACTATACGGTCATGCCATTTGGTCTAAAGAATACTGGTGCCACGTATAAATGTGCTATGAATGTAATATTCCAAGAACATCTACGAAAGATAGTAGAATGCTACGTAGATGATCTAGCAATTAAAAGTAAGAACAAGGGTATCACCATCAGGACTTGAAGACAGTGTTTGACCTTATGATAAAACACCAGCTCAAGATGAACCCGACTAAATCCTTTCTGGGAGTCTCTAGCGGAAAGTTCCTTGGCTTCGTAGTAACTTTTAAAGGAATTCATCTCGACTCGGATAAAATTAAAGCAATCTAAGATATGCCACCTCCCCGAAACCTCAAAGAATTAAGAGGACTGCAATGTAGGTTGGCATACATCCACAGATTCATATCAAATTTATCTGGTAGATGTCAGCCCTTCACCAGATTAATGAAGAAAGGAGTGTCATTTGTCTGGGATGATGCCTGCCAAAAGGCTTTCGAAGAAGTCAAGGAGTACCTTACTAAACTGCCAGTGCTCGTAGCCCCAGTCTTGGGGATACCTTTCCTGCTATATGTGAGGGCTATGGACCACTCTATGGGAGCTTTGTTGGCACAAAAAAATAAATTGGGTCACGAACAAACTATTTATTATCTCAGCAGAATGATGATCGGGGCAGAACACCGATATAACCCAGTGGAGAAGGAATGTTTAGCTCTAGTGTTCGCAGTACAGAAAATACGATACTATTTAGTTGGACAAACTATTCATGTTATATTGAGAGTTAACCCCCTAAGGATATTAATGACTAAACCGGGTCATTGAATTCAAGACTGTCTAATTGGGCTATCTTGTTATTACAATATGATATGCATTTTGTCCCGCAAAAATCGATTAAGGGACAGGATGTAGCTGATTTTCTGGTCGAACACCCAATCCCGGCATCCTCGAAATTGTGTGAAGAAATTCCTGGAGAGCTAGGTGAATGGGCTCTAATTCTAAAAGAAGGAATCTCGGAAGAGTTCCCGGAGGCAAATACTATCATGGAAGACGTATGGCAACTATTCTTCAATGGTGCCTCCCGAATGGGATCCGAGGGAAAAATGACAGCGGGGGTAGGAGTTGTTTTCGTCTATCCTTACAACCGCATCATTCCTCGAGCCTACTCGTTAACAAACTCGTGTTCCAACAATGTTGCAAAGTATAACGCCCTCCTAATCTGCTTAAAGATAGCTAAACAATTGGAGGTCAAATAGTTGGAAGCATACGGAGATTCTCAACTTGTCGTAAACTAAGTTAAAGGGGAATATGAAGTCAAACATGAAGACCTTTTGCCGTATTATTGCGCAATAATTAAGATAGCTAATGGTTTTGATGGTTTCTATGTCAGCCATGTAAAGCGCCATCGGAATAGCTACGCAGATTCATTGGCATCGTTAGCTGCTACACTGGCTTTGCCCAAACATGCTAAAAAGCAAATTACAGTAGGAAGCAAAGAATTATTCTGCTCAAAGAACGAACTCAAAGAGGAATTGAGAAAGCAACAAGAAGATGAGACTTGTGTTTTCGAATCAAACCTAGAACCAAGGGATTGGAGATTCTCTTATATAGATTACGTCCTTTACGGCATATTGTCCGAAGATCCCAAAGAGGCCAGGGTGATCCAAAGAAGGGCTATTCGATTCTATTATAATATTGAGCTTTGGACATTGTACAGGAAATCCTATGACGGGATCTTACTTCGTTGTCTTTCTAACTGAGAAGCCCGGGAAGTACTCATGCTGGCATTTGCGCAGCGCACCAACTAGGACTGAAACTCTGGGATGGAATCCGAAGAATGGATTATTACTGGCCTAAAATGATGACAGATGCGGTTAATTACGCTAAGAAGTGTAAAGCCTACCAGATACATGCGGATTTCATACATCAAGCTCCAGAGTATCTCCATCCAATGGCTACATCATAGCCGTTTGAGCAATGGGAAATGGACATTATCGGGCCAATTTCTCCGCCATCAACGAGGGGATACCAATTCATTCTAACTATAACAGATTACTTCTCAAAATGGACTGAAACCATTTCCTTAACCAAAGTGAAGTCATCGTATGTGATCAAGTTCATTAAACACCATGTGCTCTACCGCTTTGGAGTGCCCAAGAGAATCATTCATGACAATAGGCCTCAGTTCGTGAGCCAAGTATTTTTCAGATTCTGCAACTAATACAGGATCGAAGATATAGCTTCCTCGCCATATTACCCTGCAGCCAATCGTCTAGCAGAAGCTTTCAACAAGACCATAGTAAAACTCCTCAAAAAGTTTGTCTCATCCAATTAAAGAGACTGGAATGAAAAACTTGGGGAATGTCTGTGGGCGTATCGCACTACGGTCCGAACCCCACCAATGCCACACCCTTTTCTTTAGTGTACGGATCAGAAGCGGTCTTGCCTTTGGAAATTCAGATTCCATCATTGCGAGTTGCACTAACGACTAGGATGCTGTAAGAATAATGACATCAGCAAAGGCTTCAAGAATTAGAAGCCCTCGATGATAAACGATTGGAAGCTCAACAGAGTATTGAACTATATCAGGTGCGAATCTCCAGGACTTTTAACAAAAGGCTAAACAAAGAACTTTCAAAAAGGGTAATCTGGTCCATTCAGTAAGAAGACCGATCATAACTAGCCAAAAGTCTAAAGAAAAGTTCCAGCCAAAATGTGAGGGGCCTTTTGTCATTGATACGGTTTACTCCAATGGCGATATCGGTTGGCAAAACCGAATGGTGATAAAAATCATGATGCCAATTAACGACAAGTTTTTGAAGAAATATTATTCTTAGTAAAAAAAACTGTGGAACACCAGTTGTAATGTAACTTGGGCAGTTCAATGCAAATGATGAATAAAGTTTATCTATAATCAGGGGTTCATTAACAAAGGTTCACAGTTATGAACTAAAGATTCCGGATCGCGAATCAAAATATCCTTTTCTCCAAATTTGCCAAGTTAAAAAATACCTCTGGCGAATCAAAATATCATTTTCTCCAAATTTGCCACGTTAAAAAATATCTCTGGTGAGTCAAAATATCCTTTCCTCCAAATTTGCCAAGTTAAAAACACCTCTGGCGAATCAAAAGCCGTTATACTGTAAGTCACTAAACAATGCAAGTTTTAACTTGATCAGGAAAGTTAATGGTTACTTCTATCCTGAATCAAGAAATTTTCTCATTCGCAATAACTTCGAGTGGTTGGAAAATTTTGGGCGATTTGATGATGACTTCAATAATCATCAAGTTAACGGTTACCTCTAATAATCAATACCAAAATCATTCATCAATCACTTCTGGTTGTGTAAAAAAAAAAAACTCTTTATTCATTATCGAATCAAAATTACAGAGAGTTCCCTAGCACTATACAATCAACATGAATGAATACAAATCATTGACATATGGAAACATAAAGTTTGCTTCTGTAGCCTCCTCTTAAAGGATGGATTAAAAATAAAGTTTGCTTCTGTAGCCTGCTCTTCAAGGATGGTTTAAAGGTAAAAAGTTTGCTTCTGTAGCCTCCTCTTCAATGATGGCTTAAAGGTAAAAAGTTTGTCTCTGTAGTCTTTTCCTGCCAATGGTTAGGGTCTCCAAGTTGGTTCGCTCAGTCATAATCGATGTCACCAGTGACTTGATTAGTTCAAAACTGGATATACCAAATGCATGTTCCCAAGCGTACAACATGAGGGATTGCTAAAATTGAGTGTCATCCTAACCATTTAGCACCCCAACCTAGCGGGATACTAGTCAGGAAATAGAACAAGGTTACTGATTGCTTAATCTGTGCCCTTGTTAAGGAGAATGACTACGGTTATCTCCTGCAGCTAATTCAAAATCTTATTAAAAAAAGGAGAAGAAAGAATGACATTGACCAGAAGAAGAATTTTACCTTAGTTAAGGAAAATGACTACGGTCATAAGAACCTTTTCGATGGAATGCCCCTTTGGATTGATGCATTCTGGAGGACTTGTAATATGCCAACCCCCATCCATCACTTTGACTGAAGAAGAAGAAAACATGGCTGCACAGCAAAATCAACTATAAAAGAAAGGAAGAGAAGATAAAGAGGTGGAAACTTTTCTCACGTCAGAATGTTCCTCTATAGAAGAGGTCCTACGCCTTATATAGACGATCCCATGATCAAAATATTCGGTTGGGAGAAGATAAGGCCAAATCTTCGGTTGAGACTCTTGACTCGGACCCCAACAGAATTTATTACTGCTACATGGGACGCTTAGATTTTGCAGCCAAAGGATCTCATCATTAATAAGAGCGTATAACGCTTGGAACTTTACACTGGTTAATCAAATAAAGGGTTATGTCGTGACTCACAGAAACCGCTACAAATTCTTAAGAAAGAATTTTTATCTCACGGACTTCTGGATGAAAAGTCGTGAACTTGACAAAAGCTCATGAAGGTCGCATGCACCTGACAAAGGAAAGAATCTTTCACGACTAATATAAAGTCATGGTCTTGAGATGTAAAAACATGCCTGATACATGGATACTAGGGGTCCTATGTAAATTCGTGGACTTCAAAACTCAAGATAGCAAGTTTGACACAAATCTTTGAAGACAAATGCAAAGTTGCAATTCAGAGGTGCAAAATCATGTTTACTACACAAATGATAAGACATGCCATGCAAAGTTAAAGTCAGAAGAATTGTTAAAAAAAAAAAAAAACTACAAAAACTCGAACTATGAAGGAGAAAAAGGTCTTTATAGTTCAATGATTCAAGAGAGTTTTTATCTTCCCCTCAGCATCGCTAATTTCTTGCTGGATGATCTCATAAGCTTGGACAGTGGATTGACGGTGCAATTCTTCTTCACTGGTAATGGTACTTTGTGCTAAAGCAGCCTCCAATATCTCTAATTCAGCTTGTATCGCCTGAAGATCTCTAATCGTATTATCCCGCTGTCTGGATAAGCTGGTGAGGTTCTTCATTGACTCATAGCGTTCCCTAGTAATCTTAACCAAGAAAGCTCGGGCTTTAGCGATGGACTCTTGGGTTCTAGCGATGGGTTGGTCATGGTTCTTGACAACCGAAGCAGCAGTCTCTACCTGGAAGGCTAGAGATTGGCTGTCTGATTGGCTCTTTTCAAAGAAAGCTCTACAAGCATCAGCTTTCTCCTTGAGCTCCTTCTGGAGCCCAAGCTGTTCCTCCATCAGCTTCTGGAAAATAACTTCAACTACTTCAAACTTATCAGCACTCTGCGATCTTGATAAAGACTCAGCATAGCTTTGGAATTGAGCTATCATAAGCCTGTAAAGAGCAGTTTTCTCCTCCCCGCCAATACTGACTATACCAGTCAAGTAAATATCGAGAATATTAGTGAGTGAAGCAAAAGAAGCCCCTTTCAGTATATTCTCAATGCAATGATCCAGAAAATGGAGAAAGTTTCCACTGTATCCCTCAGCAAGTTAATTTCAATGTCATCAACCTCCGCGTGGGAAGAATCAGCAATAACTGGAGTGGGCGCGGCCTGAACTGTACTTTGATGCAAAGAGATAGTAGTACCAGTATCAGAAACAATAATTTCCACACCTTCAACAGAAACAACAGTTGTAGTAACTGCAGTCGGGACAATATGTGTGGCAGTTTCCATTAAAAGAACCACTACTTCAGAAGTGTTAATCATGGAAACGGTGATCTCAGTTACCCCATGGGCTACTTCAAGAAAGACTTATGCGATGGTACTATCCTGCAAAATTTCGTTGACAGCCATATGCCCTGAGGTTGGAGTCGAAGCAAGAGCTGCTAAAAAAGAAAGGGAAGCACATTTAAATATCACAGTATTATTAGATAATGGCAAAATTTTGGCAAAAAAAATGGATAGAGGTTAGAACTAAACCTAGAGGGTGAGCACTGGATTCTCCAAGCCCATACACCTCGGCTCGAACGCCTTTACTCAAGAAGACGTATTTGCCGTGATCTGATGGAGGAGTATAAGAACCAATATCTCAACTACTGACATCATCATCATCCTCCCAATCATCATGATCAACTTGAAGAGACGCTATCTTTGGAGAATTCGATGCGCGAACTTCCCCAATTATTTCCACCTCATCATCAACAGCAACTTGGTGAGTGAGGGTCGCAGAACCCTCTAGCACAGTAGAAGGAAGAGCAGCCACTTCATCATTGATAGTAGTTTGGTGAGCAAGAGATGTAGAATCTTCTTGCATGGGAAGGGCAGGAGAGGAAGGAGCAGCCACCAACGTAGAATCACTACGGAAGACAGGCCCTTGACCTCGACGTCTTTTGGAAGAATGAAGAATTAGAGCCGAGTTATCTTCATCTTCCTCTAGTTCCTCTGCAACAGTTTCAAGAGCTGAACTGGATACCACTGTACCAGTTTCAGATAGTCTTGCAGAGTGATAGGCAAATCGCTGAGACGCCTCAATCTCTACCGTTTGTACAAAAGCTTCTTTGGAGGAGATTTTGGCTGAGGAGAAGTCTCTTTCGGCGTTGGGAGTGGAAAAATATCAAGAGAAACAGGTTGGGTAGATGGAACCACCGCGTTATTACCTTCCTCCCCCTGTTGAACTGTCAGTTCCAACTCATCCGAACCGCATTCTGCTCCGAAGTCCTCCATTCCAGCCACCTTCGTGCTTCCAGCCTCCTTTTTCTGAGCATACCATGCTTTAATATCCTTCAGACAAGTAAGATTTGTACTAAAATTCTGAGGAGCGGAGTTAGCATTCGCGTACCACTTGCAGAAACCAAAACTCATATACAAGTTCAGAGTCTTGATTGGAAGGTCAAATCTGGCCTGAGTACCACCCGTGATGAAGTGGAACCAAGCCCGAGCTCCTTCAAGCAAATTTCCAGCAAAACTTAATTCCTTATTAGGATTACCAACATAGATATGATCGTACCCGAACTGTCGAGCAAAGCGACTCAGATAGTAAGGCTCTATATAACAGTGGCTCCCTAAATAGAGAACCAAATGCTCTGGATGAATATTTATTAACCACCAGAAGCATCCCGAGGACAAAGCTGTGAATTTGTCAACACCAGCAACATTCACAAATTCCTCCCCATATCTGGCATTTGGAAAGTATGGGAAGCATTTGAACAACTCAAAATTCGCGTGATAGTGAAGAGTCCTGTGAATTGCAGCCATGTAGCCCCCTTTCCACTGCAATCTCTCGTAGTGTTGTACTTTGGGAGTGCTTAAATCAACCTGCGAATCAGCAGGACTCATCAAAGTAGGACAGTGTAAGACCAACCATGCCATCAAATAAGTGTAAGGAAGCTCCACACGCGGATTGGAGTCTTAGTGATCAACTCTCCTTTGTCGTTTTGCTCCTTCCTGACATTGCAAAACCTATCAACCAATTTCCTCAATCCACTTTGAAAACTGCACACCATCGCGGGCAGTAAGCTGAGTCGCCGACCAAATGCGAGCAAGACGGCCGGGTATATCACCCTGATGGGTATAGTATCCTGTGAAGGAATCACGTATTTCTTTAACCAAAGTATCAAATAACTTGCCAGAAAGGCTTGATCAGATAAAAATTGAAGAGCTTGGTAATGGAAACTTTCAAACGACGTTCCAGCCTTGAAGACGTTCTCGTCAGATTCGGCGACATAAGCATCTGTCCCGAAATTGGCAATCCTCCTCTCGATCTCCTTTTCAAAAACCAGAGGGAGCTAGGTAAAATTGGGTCTATTCTTTGAAAAATCAGGAAGAAGATACTACATCCACTTCTTTTGCTTTACATTATGAGTGCCAGACATATGAGTATAAATGTGATAGTGGCAAAGCAATTCCCAATAACTGTCATAGACCATAGGGTCCCAAGTATTCAACAAATGAAGCTCTTCTCCGGTAGGGACATACTCTTCATATGGGATGTCTCCCATAGGTAACCTCGAGATTTCGTACATCTTATGCAGGGCGAAACCCAATTCGCTGCGGGAGGAGAAAACTGTACAGGTATCAGGATTATACAATTCCAACAAAAAAAAGAAATGAAATTGGCTAGCAGGAATGCTATGCTGAACCGCCCTAATGGCATGATAAAGGCTTGCATGCTGGAGCTGATCTCTGAAAGCCTTCAGAAAAAAATTAGTCAAAATTGCCCACTCTCCTTTCGAAGAGCAGTGGACCCATCCAGGAGGACGAAAGTTTTGAACTGGAAATTCTCCTTGCACATTGACAAATTGGTGCAAGAAAGTCTGGGCGAGTATGGGTTTTTCACCTATAGGAAGGTCCTGTTTGAAAGACCCCGAGAACAACCCACAAAAATGCTTCCCAGTAGAATGAGGGAAAGCACCTTGTGCATTGAATATTCCCAGCAAGACACCATCTTGCGGCCTATTTAAATGCCAGTCCATTTGTCTAGGAATGGAAAGAGATTGAAAAAATAGAAACGGGATCTCTCCATGTTGGGAAGGAACATGTTATGGCCGTTAACTTGGCGAAGCCATTTGTAATCTCCATCATTCAAACCATCGTCGGGTATCGAAAAGTGATCACCGAATAAGAAGGCAGGCTTGTTCAACAAAGTTCGGTTGTTTCCATCAAAGGGAGCAGTGGTCATAAGCTCTCGCAATATCGGGCAAGTAGAATTAAGATTTTTGCTTTTCCTTTCTTGGCCACTGGAGGCGGTGCAACCTGGAAAAATCTGGCCGAACCTAAACTCCTTCTTCCCGTCATAGCCGCCTAAATAACCAGAGTAATGGTCTTTAAGGCGTAATCAACTGCGAAGAAAATTTTGGGATTAAAACAATAAAAAAGACTTTCTACGAAAAAACTGCTTTCTAGTGTATGACAAGAGAATTACTTCGAACCAAGGGTTCCTGCCGAACCACTATGGAGCTAGAAGTTGTCCGAAGGTCTCAAAGACCACTTGCAGAAGCATCAAGGGAGGAAGATTTCTTCGGCATCTTTTGCAGATTAAGGAAATCTTTTACGAGAGAAATCAGTGGTTAAAAGAGGCTGAAGATGAAGAGGCTTGAAAAAAAAAACCTTGAAGAGGAATTTAGAGTTCAAATTTCTTAGAGAAAATTAGAAATCGGGATTATATAACAGATGATTTGACGGCCGAGATTTTTGGATAGACGTAATCTCTGGTCCGAATCTCGTGAGTACCTTTTCATTTAATGCGGCTCAGAGAACATCTCAATCTCTACGGCGTATAAAGTCACTGCCTTCCAGATTTTCCACAACAAAAAGGAAAATTCGCGACCCTAATACAGAGTCGTATTCTCCTTCAAAAAGGGAAGTTCGCGACCCTATTACAGAGTCATATTCTCCTTCAAAAAGGAAAGTTCGCGACTCTAATACAGAGTCGTATTCTCTTTCAAAAAGGAAAGTTCACGGCACTAATGCAGAGTCGTATTTTCCTTTCAAAATGGAAGTCCACAACCCTAATATAGAGTTGCATTCCTTAAAAAACAGCAAGTTCTCGGCACTAATACAGAGTCGTATTCCTTCAAAATGGAAGTCTAAGACACTTAAGGCACGATCATGCTATCTTCAATTGTAGTTCTAATACAGAATTGCACTTTCGGAGGTGTAGAAATCCGAGATTCTAATACAAAATCTTACTTCATATTAAAAGAGAATGTTATATCCAAAGTATTCCAAAACACCTCAGAGAATCATGAGAGTTTTGAAAACTTTGGAGGGGGTTTTGTCGGCAAAAAATTCTGGAGTCATCTGTCAAAACAAGACAGATCCACAAATTTAGGGTTTGAGGTCCGCGACTCAGCAGATCCGCGAATCTAAAGTCCGAGGTTCGCGACCCAGTTATGATAGAGCAGATCTGCGAATCTAAAGTTTGAGATTCGCGATGCTATCCATAGATTTTGGGGAGGGGTTTAATACAAAGTCGCCCGACCCGAATAGAGGAAGTTACTAGCTCGGATCGTGGAGTTAACTACTGAACGAGTATGACGGCACTATTCAGATCGTGGAGGTAACTGTCGAACGAATATGACGGCACCACTCGAGTAGTGGAGCTAACCGTTGGGCGAATAAGATGGGGATGCTGCCTTGAAACCCCTATAAAGAGCGGGGAAACAGAAAAAGAAGGAATCAATCATTTTCTTCTCAAACTATCCTTTATGATCAGAAGTTCAGAACCTTTTTGCCAATTGAAAGAGTTTGTGCGGAGTGTCAATGGAGAGTAAGATCGTCCTCTACAGCTACCTTAAACAAAGAGGAATTAAATTTTTCATCATTTTCTGTAAACGGGTAACTGTTGAAATTGTAATTCTTTATTGAAATAGCTTAATAGAGAATCATTTACGATTTTATGGCGAACAGTGGTCTGCAACCACGTTCTCTACTCCCTTTCGCCCTTAATATCAAGATCAAATTCTTGGAGTAACAATATCTATCAAATCAGCCATGACTTTGCATCTTTCTTTCATAAAAGATATTTGAGTGTCGAATGATCTGTAAAAATAACTACATGTGAGTCCAAAATATGTGAACGAAATTTATTAAGAGCAAAAACTATAGTTAGAAGCTCTTTCTCTGTGGTAGTGTAATTTGTCTGAGTATCATTGAGAGTTTTGCTAGCATACTAAACCATGTAGGGCGCACTTTTTATCTCTTTATTGTCCTAGTACAGCTCCAATTGCATAATCGCTTGCATTGCACATGATTTCGAATGGAAGTGTCCAATCTAAAGGTTGCATTATTAGTACGGTGATGAGCATCTCTTTGAGGGTTTCGGAAACAATCTGACATGTTTATGTCCATTCAGACTGCATATCTTACGCAAGAAGGTGAGAAAGGGGTCTAACAATAGTACTAAAATCCTTTATAGAAACCTGCATGTCCTAGGAAAGGATGTATATCTTTAACAGTTTTAGGTATTGGTATTTTAGAAATAGACGTGTCCTCAATCTTAGCTTTATCTACTTCCAACCCTTTAGATGAAACTATATGACCCAACACAATATCTTTTGTAACCATAAAGTGGTATTTTTTTCAATTTAGGAGTAGATTTTTTTTTTATTGATATCTTTCAAGTACAGATCCTAAATTGGTCAAAAAAGATTCAAAATTATTTCTAAATATAGAGAAATCATCCATAAATATCTCAAGATAATGTTACATCATAACGCTAAAAATACTTATCATACATCTTTGAAACATTATGGGTGCATTACATAATCCAAATGACATTCTTCTATAAGCAAAAGTGCCAAAGAGATAGGTAAAAGTTTTCTTTTCCTGATCCTCTAAAGTAATTTCGATTTGATAATAGCCAAAATAACCATCAAGAAAACAATAAAATTCATGCCCGACAACTCTTTCATGTACTTGGTGAATAAATGGTAATGGAAAGTGATCTTTGCGTGTTACTTGGTTTAACTTCCAATTATCGATACACATACGCCAACTCGTAGTAGTACGAGTGTGTATCCTCTCACCATCCTCGTTTTTAATTACTATTACTCCACTCTTTTTCAGAACAACTTGGGTTGGACTTATCCACATACTATCAGTGATTGGATAGATGATGTCAGCATCAAGCAATTTCAACAGTTTGGTTTTAACCACTTTCTTCATGACAGGGTTAAGTCTTCATTGCATTTGCCAATAGGCTTGGCTCCATCTTTCAAAGTAATATTGTGCGTGCAAATAAGGGGTCCATACTTTTGATGTCTGCCATATTCCATCCAAAAACTTCTTTATACTTTCGCAATGTCGATAGTAGTCGCTCTTCCTGATTCTCATCAAGATGCACTGAGAGTCAAGATGCACTAAGATGATCACCGGAAAATTTTTTTTAAGTCCCAAAAATGCATACTTGAAATCTTCAGATAGCAATTTTAGCTCAAGTTTCGGTGCTTGAATGTTAGATGGTATCATTATTTTCGTGATTTCAGGTAACTTTTCATACACTTCCTTCGTTGGAATCCATCCTGTGATATTTGAATATTGAGCATCGGTTAGATATTTAATAATTTTATTGATATATTCAAATTTGAGATTTTCAAGGACGTCATTGTTCATTGTTAATATCATCTCCAAAGGATCAGATATGCACAATGATATGGTATCTTTTTTGTCACGGATTTGTTCAATGTAATTAATATCTTGCAATTTATCATTATTTATATTTGGTTGTTTGCAAATATTAAAAATATTAAGTTCAAGAGTCATATTTCTGAAAGAAAATTTTACCACACAATTCCTGCAATTTATAACTGCATTAACCATAGCAGAAAATGGATGTGCAAGGATAACTAGAATGTTAAGACATGAATTCTTAGCAATTGTAGTATCGATAACTATAAAATCTACAGAAAAATAAAAGTTTTCGATTTGTACTAGAACATCTTCCACAACGCTCTTAGAAAGCTTTTCTGACCTAGGCACTTGTAAATCGAAAAAGGTAAAAATTTACCCTAGTCCCCAAATCTAGCAAAACTTTCTGTATATTGTTTTGTCCTACCACACAAGAAATATTGGGACATCCAGGATCCTTATATCTGAGAGGATCTCAAAACAAAATAATGCACTTACCTATTCTTTGATAAATGCCTTTTTCTATATGTTTTGATATCTTTTATGGTGCACAAGTCCTTTAAGAATTTTGCATATAATGGGACTTGCTTAATTTCTTCTAGCAGAGATATATTTATTTGTACCTGTTTGTAAATCTCCAAAATATCAGCATAAGATGCATTAATATTCTTTGATTTTAATCTTTGAGAAAATAATACAGATGGTTTATAATCATTAGAAGTGAGTTCTTTAGAATTATCTTCTTTAGATTGTTGCACTGAATTATCGTCTTGTTTCTCCTTAATATTTTCTTTTGAAATTGGCTCATCAAGCACTTTACCAATTCTTAAATCTATCGCAGCAGTTATTTCAACTATATAATTATTAATTGAAGAAGTAACAACATTTATAGCTTCAACTTTACTTGCAGATCTGGCCTTTGATTGAGATGGTAGCTTACCTTTCCCTTCATTTGCAATACAGAATTGAGGTGGCTTATCTGTGAGCGAATATCGTTGAAGGTCGTCGCATTTTGACTATTAATAATTTGTTGCGACTGAATAAACTGCTATTGCGCTGAATCATCTGATCCATTCTTTACTGTATCTGCAAGAAATTATCCTCAAAATTTCTATTTGGTGGTGGTTGGTACACCGAAGATTGATTAGTAGGTTGGACGTATTGTTGAAATGGATTAGTGGGTGGTTTGTTTTGATAATTGAACTATTGAGGATTCTGCTTCCATTAAAGATTTGGGTGAAACCTCCAACCATGATTATATGTTTGTGAATAAAGGTTATTTGCTGGTTGAGGAGCAACGTTAAAGGTATTAGTTTGTTTATTTAATAATTCTTTAAAAGTAGGAAGTGTTGGACATTCGCGAGTCACTTGTCCTTGCAATTTACAAATGTCACAAATTTCCGAAACTTTTTCTATTATCTTAACTATTTCTATTTTTTTTACAAGCAAATCTTCAAATTTCTTAGTGATGGTAGTCAATCGTGCAACTATATATTTGGTTACTCCAAATTTAAGAAGTCTCCCTCTATTATGAGGTTTCTCTTTTAGTTGGTATCTATCTGAAGTATCCTCAATTTTTCAGGTTTGTAAATTTTCGACAAGTGAATTAAAATAGTCTCATGCTTCCTCAGCATCCTTATTTAAAAATTTACCATTGCACATAGTCTTTACGAATTGCCTGGCTATAGTGTTTAACCTTTAATAAAAGGTACTTATAATCCTTCACATTTCAAAATCGTGATGTGGGTATGAGAGAAACAAATATTTAAATCTATCCCAACACTTGAACAACAGTTTATCTTCTTTCTGTCGAAAGTTTAGAATTCTCTTTCACATAAAATTTGTTTGATATAAAGGAAAGAAATTCTTTAAGAATTCTCTTTGCATCTCATCCCATCTTGCTATTGAACTAGGATGTAAAGAATGTAGCTATGTCTTTGCTTTATCCTTTAGGAAGAATAGAAAGAGTTTAAGTTTAACTTACTCTACATTAATATTTTAAAGATTAATGGTACATCAAACCTCCTCGAATTCTCAAAGGTACAAATATGAGCTCTTTGAATCTATCCCATGGAATTTAGGAAAAGTTGGACTACTCTAGATTTAATCTTGAAGTGTCCCATATTCAACAGAAATGCAATACATGAAGGTTGGGTTGTCCTATCGGATTGTAAATAATCTCGTAAAGTCCTCATATTGCCTCCATGATAACTATGATTATTATTTATATCTCCAAATCCGTTGTTATTATTGTTGTTATTATTCATGTTGTTATTATTATTGTTAGTGCTCATGTCGTGAAGTGTTTGATGGATTAGAAGTGGCTGTGGATCTAAGTACAATCAAATTAGTCTACCATTTGATGTTCTCCCCCAACTAGTTAAGCAAATTCCGAATTGTAAAAATTAATGACATAGAAACCATAATCTATACTAAAGTGTAACACAATAGTATGATCTCCGGCAATGACACTAAAAACTTGACTGCGATTTAAATTGTACACTCCCAAGTGCAAGAGTTCAACAAGTAGTACAAAGGTAGTAATTCAAGATCATTCTCTCGAGGATCGTTTATTAATTGTGTAACACTAGAATAAATCACGAAAATAAAAAGATGGAATTTTATTATCTAAACTAAATTTAAAGATGGAAAATTTACTTATATTAAAATGGTTGGTTAGATGGATGTAACTCCCTCATAGAAAAATTTAATAAATATATTAATACTTTTTATCTCAGTTGCATAGATCACGTGGTCTTGCTACAACCGAAAAATAATTCAATTAAGCACAAAATATATAAAGTTGTAAACTTGATAATTTGACTAATTTCTCTCAGTTAATACTCTATGAACTTTTGAGTTTATCTAAGTATGCAATATGAATAAAAAAATAAACATTCAAAGTGCAAGTATACACCTTGCCTAAAGTATCTATAGTATATAAAAAACTAAGTAATGAATATATCGTCAAACTATAATGCATCAACGACTCAAAATCATATCTAAATCCTTTCAAAAATAGCAGAGAATAAAAAAAAAATCAATTCCACATAAAACAATTAAAATATATAAGCATATAAGAATACATACTAGTAAATCATTTAGGATTTGTTATTCTATCTGATCCAACTCAAGAATTTAGCATTCATACTTATCATAACCATAAATAAAGAGAAAATGAATACTTTTATTGATGTCGATGAATGAGTAAAAAAAATTAATTTTGAATCTAAAACTATAAAAACAATATATTGTTCTCTCTTAAATGTTGTTACAAAACTTGAGATTCATTGGTTATTTATAGCCTTACAAACCCTAATAGGAATTCTTTTTATAAGAAAATTCTTAATTCTTCTCAAATATCTCCAGAAAAAGAATATGTTGCCGCTCCCTTCGACAGGCATATCGACAATGCTTTTTGGATGTGGTTTACAATCAACGGCTGTCGATGGCAGATAAATGGCTGTCGACAGTCATTCTTGAAAATGCACAGTTTGAGCTGATATTTGAACTACGCTTCGATACTTCAATTTTCTTGCATATAAAACCCTAAAAAAATATTGGAAACACTAGAATAAGATCATAGTGAGGAATTTGATTAATAAACATAATTTTTAGTTAATTTCTTATATTAATAATCAAAATTGGATTACGTTTGCATAAAATAAAATAAAAATATTACACTTTTCAAGCGTAATCACAAATGCAAGTTTGAACATCCATAATCTTACAAATATGTTAATAATACCTCTGGCATTATAGATGAGGAGATTGTGTGCATAAATACATGTGAGCATTGCATAAAGCATATACACACCTAGATATTTCAGTATTGATTTTATAATACAATAGTTCAAGCAATTGAAGCATGATATTTAAGTAAAATTCCCATTTCTCTTTATCCAACATGAAATTGGTAGGGCCTAGGTCTTTCTCCATCAAGAAATTACAAATTTAATGATTGGAGACTGTATTCTTGTCTCTTGTTGAGCCCGAATCGGGAAAAACCGATATTGATTCGATTACCCTTCTATATTTCATTCTCTTGCTCCTAGTCTCTTCTCCCACTTATTGACTTCTTAACATGACTCTCACTAATGGTATAGCTTGTTCCATAACCATTTTATTTTACAATGAAATATATGTATTAATTCTTCATTATATAATGAGTCCTCTTGAATCTAAAGATATTGATATTATTGACATGGGTTTAGATTGTGTACATACTTTCATAATTTGGAGATATGAAAAACATCTTGAGTTCGGTCTCACTCAAGAGGTAGGGCCCAGTGGTAGCTAGCTACAAATCTCTTGTTTTGTATTCTTAAAGGTTCTAATTTATTTCTATGTCCAGTTTGTCATAGTCCCTTTATTGGTACAATTTTTGGAAATATCTTATCATTGACTTACCTTTCTAACTATTGAAAATAGTTATTAGCATAGCTTTTCTATCGCAATTACCAAAGTTCTAAATATTGGATATCGACATCGTATCAGATGAACAATTTTCATGTCACATAGCGAGATATCAGACTATATTAGGGATATAAGCTAATATCGAATTTTTATTGGTAGCTCTCAAAAATGATATATCAGGTGATATATCATTCATCGCATCCGATATTTAGAACAATAGCATTTACACAATCTTTCTTATTATATATATATAAATATATATAAGTTATCCCTTTTGGTAGCATTTTAAATTTCCTCCGAATCTAAAGTTTCAAATCCTAGACTTCTTCCTAGTAGATGAATAACCGATATCTCCTATAGTACAAGTTTCAAAAGTAGGCACATGATCATAAATTGAGAAGTGTAATAGCATGAAAATTCTACCAAGGTTAAGTCCTTATTACCACTTCCTCCAACGTTTAGCAAACACATCTTGAGTATATCTTCTAGTATCTAAATTAGTTGTCCATCGGTTTGGATCTGTCATCCACGCTCGACTATAATTTTCTTCCTATTACTTTGGATATGTTTTTTCCAAATCTTTGATTTGTATTGGAGAATCTCAATCTGATCAAATGATTTCTAGTATATTATACTGTTGAACAATCTCCTTAATACATATTTGGATTAATTTATCTATCAAGCAGTTAATTTGAATAAGAACTGTGAGAGCTTGATCATGTGGCCTGTCTCTCTTCCCCAGCAAATTTGTATGTGTTTCGATGTTTTAGGTTTTGCCTTTTACTATCCTGCTACATCCTCCTTAATGTAGATATTGCAGGTTATATTCTCTCATACGTAGATGATTTGTAAGATCTTTTGGTAGTGCGTGTTATGTAACAAGGGCAAGATTAAAGGCATGGGTAAGATCAAGCTTTTAGTGAATGGACAGCTATAGCCTTTCAATTGAATCTAGGCCCACTCACTAACTCGATCATCAAGCTAAAGTAAGGCATTTTTTTTAGTTCTTATACTATTTGTACCATGGGGAGCAACATCCAAGCTATGAGATCACTAGCTTATGAAATATCATAAATTGGGAAATATCTGATTAAGATAGATCATTATCGTTGATTTAATACCCCTAACTAATAGTCCCACATTTGATATTAGACAATAAATAGTATAGTTTATAATGGTTCTCATGAACCCATAAAGTAACTGAAACTAGCCTTTTTGAGGGAGAAAATTCTGATTAATTATAAACTATTTTAACTATTGATATTGTAACAAGCGAATAATGAGTTGATCCAACGAGATTTAGGTAACTTAGAATTAGATCTAAGCTTGAATATCACAACCATATGAATACAAGTTAATATTTAAGATTTCATTAACATATTTTTTAAATCCCATCTTCCTTTGATTGCACCATTTCTTATCCTTTTTCAGTAGAATGTTACGATGTAATGGTTTTAGTAGAATAGTAGATTTAATTGATCTGGATCAAAGTTGAACACTAGCTCGATTGACACTGCAAAGATAGTAGAAGTACTTCATAAAATGATTGACGCATATTAGCAGCAAACTGAGATGATGCATACTAGAATGATAGCAGCATTGGAGCAAATTAACCAACCTCGACCATATCAAGCTTGAAGTAGTTTAGATTTTCGTATCTGCACTTTGTAACTTTCTTTGGAATGATTTTACCACTTGAAACTAACAAGTGGTTAATTTAGATGAAGAATCTACTTAAAACTGCTTGAATTTTAAAATGAGACATGGTGAACATTGTCAAAATCCAAGTAATGGACATAGCTCAGACATAGTGACAAGCCAAAGGAGAATGACAACCTCAACACAACACTTGGTAAGATTTTAGTTTTCACTCATAACTTCTGTGTAAGATTTTTCCTTAAGGATGCTAGAAGGGAGATGGATAATAGTCCATCAACCTTATGCAAGAAGGAATACCCATCCACATCTATGCAACAAAATTTGTGCATTTGAGTCGAATTGCTTTGGTCATAGTTATTTGAAAAGAAGACCGAGTTTATCGATTCTAGAAAGGTTTCAAGTTGGACATCTATAATTATTTTTTATTTCTAAAATTAAAACTTATACCAATGTTATTGATGCACCGAGGGGCATAGAACAAGTTACTAATAAGGAAAGCGAGTTTAGGCTGAGAGACATTTCAATTCTGAGTTTGGGGGTCTACATTTAAGATAGATTCTATCTAGAAGTATCCTTTCATCTCTCCTCTTTATATGATCATCTATAATTTCTGTTTGAAGTTCGCTAATCTCAAGAACTACTAATAGACTATGCTTGGCTTTTGGGTTGGCTGAACATATCTAGCAAAATGTGTCAAAGAAGAAGATGACTTGAGAAATGATTGCCTTACTTTTCCACCACAGCAAAACAATCCATGACTCAACCAAGGCAGCTACCTTGTGGCCCTCAGAACAAGATGTTTCAACAAGCTCAAATGAACAAGAGAGTGAACCATGGTCAGTACCAATTTTTTTACCTCATTGTGAAATAGGTTGAAAACTCTAGCAATGTGGTGACAGGTACAACTTTAGTACATGGAATACTAGCTTCTACAATATTTGATTTTGATGATTCCCATTGTTTCATTGTGTCTATTTGTATCTCTTCATGACATTCTCTGTGACACTTTCATATCTAGCCGGAATATTGACATGGAAAACAGGAATATAAAATCTAGTAAAGTGTGTCAATTATGTCTTGATGTAGTGTGTAGAAGGGCCTTCTATTCTAACATCATCATAATTGAATCTTGTAAATTTGATGTCATACACAGAAGAGACTAGCTTAGTACTTTTCGTGCCGTAAAGAAGATGATTGATATTGAAAGAAGAGAGTTATATTTCTTGTTCCCAATTTCTCAGGATTTGAATTTCTTGGTGACAACATGATATTGCAGTTAGTAGAATTTAGAGCTCGATTGACAGGCGAAATCTTCATTATGGTGGATTTAAGAGATGAAGTCATTTCAATGGTGTCAGAATATCTTGACATCTTTGTAGATGAGTTTTCTAGACTACCTCTAAGAGAGAGATATAATTTTTTTAGTGATCTCATTCTCTGTATGATACTTATATATAAAAAACTATACTAAATGAGACTAGCATAATTGGCTGAAGTACAGCATCAATTGAAAGAGTTTGAATATCATGATTCATCAGAACTATCACTCACTCTCTCTATGGGGAGCACTCATATTATTGATGAAGAAGAAAGACGGAAATAGGAGGCTTTGCATTGATTATTGAGTATTGAACCGAGTCCAGATAAAGAATAAATATACTTTGCCTAGAAACCATAATTCGTTCGATCAACTCAGAGGAGCTAAAGTTTTCACTAAGTTGGATTTTAATTCAGGATATCGTCAAGAAGGAAGATATACAGAATACTGCTTTCTAACTCGACATGGTTATTAGGAATTTTTATAATGCCATTCGGAATGATGAAGGCACTGACTATATTCATGAACTTAATAAACCAAGTGTTTGCTCTATTCCTTAACAAGTTCATGGTAGTGTTCTTCAATGATATTTTGGTGTAATCCAAGAATAAGGAAGAATATGCCGAACATTTGATGATTATGTTGGAGACTCTCTGTAAAGAGAAATTCTAGAAGAAACTTAGAAAGTACAAGTTTTGATAGAAAAATGTAACTTTTCTAGGACATATCATTTTAGAAGAAGGGAGCAATCTCAGTTAGCGCTCGCAAGATTAAAGCAATGAAGGATTAGCCTATTTCAATGAATTTGTTCGAAGTTAGAAGTTTTCTTGGATCAGTTGGTTACTATCCGAAATTTGTGCAAGATTTCTCAAAGATAGTAGGACCATTATCCAGGTTGATACATAAAGAAGTTCGTGGTTGATAAATAACAAGAAGTTCATGAATGCAGCTTTTGAAGAGTTGAAAAATTAAATTACTTCTGTACCGATTTTGGCGATTCCAAACAAAATTGGCGGTATGATTTTATTTCGTAATGCATATGGTGGAAGACTGGCATATGTGCTAATGCAACATAGATGTGTGATTGCCTATGCATCGTACCAATTAGAGCCATGAGAAGATCTATCCAAACATGACTTGGAGCTAGTAGAAATGATTTTTACCTTGAATATTTGGAGCACTACTTACGTAGGGATCATATGGAGATATGGATTATAGGATTCTTAAACATGTCCTTATTCAGAAGAAGCTCAATATGAGGTAAAGAAAATAGTTGGAACTGATAGCAGACTATGACATCAACAATACCATCTCGGCAAGATTAACGTAGTTTCTAATATTTTGAATAGGAAACTGACGACTATGTTTCATAGTAAACATAAGAAATTGCTCTATTAGATGTAAAAGCTAGTCTTGGAAATGATTTTTCCAGGATTAGTAGTGCTATTGATGATTGCTACTCCAATCATCATTAACTGAGCAAATCAAAGAAGGTTAGAAGAACGACCCTAAACTACAAATATATCACAGAGAAGTTGAATTCAGATGGAAGTCAAACTTGAATATTCATATTGATATATCATTTCGATTTAGGAACATGTTTTGTGTGCCCAAAGGGAATATTTGAGAATAAGTTCTTTCATAAGCTCAAAATTCAGCATATTCAGTGTTTCCAAGAGGTATGAAGATGGACGATAACTTGAAACAATACTTTTAATGGCATAGAATGAAGATGGAGCTTATCCCATTTGTATCCAAGTGTTTGATGTGCCAAGAAGTGAATGTGGAGTATTAGAGATCAATGGAACTTTTACAATCTCTGTCAATGCACAGATAAAAATAGGAGAAGATTACTGTGGGTTTTGTCATGGCTTTGCCACATTGTCCTAAAGGTTATGTTATATTGGTTATTATAATACCCCAAATTTCATGCTACTTGTATTTTTCTTTTGTTCTCGATCATGCCGAATAAGGCTACCGAAGTTAATTTTAGACACCGAAATAACTTTCAGTGGACGTAACTTTAAATCCGTAACTCTAAACGATATTTGGCCTTCGCGCTTAGTAGTTTTCTAATATTTAGATTTTTAAGAAATTTTTCTTGCGAGCCTAAAAAATATTTCCAAATTTACTAATTTAATAATATTAAATTATTCTTCTAATTATTTCAGAATTTTAATTTTTTTATTTCGGACATCGAAGTGACAAACGAATAATTTTTTAATATTTCTCTCAGTGAATACTATATCCTACATAAATTTGGTAGCATTTGAAAAATATTAAATGGAGTCATAAATAATAAAATATGGAGTAAATTAGAAATTTCTTTGAACATACCCCCATAGTCAACTAAATTTCTAAGGACACACCCTTGAAAGAATGTTAGTTTGAGTTGTCAAGTGGAAAATTAGTGTGGCAAGCTGGGACTCTATATGGCTAATAGAGATGCAAGCATAATCACAACTTTGGTTAATTTACGGAATCGCCATCAAAGTATTTTCTCCTCTCAAAGAAAACACACACTCTCTCTCTCAATCACCATTTCACTCCTCCCTCTTTTCTTCTCACTCTCTCCACCAGAACCAAAACTAATAGAGAGAAAAAGAAGAAAAAGGAGGAAAAAAAGAAAAAAAAAATCAAATCGAGGAATCAAGATAAAAAAGAGATAAGTAACACTATTATTCTTTAGTCGTTTCATAAAAATTTTATTTAATTTATATTTGTGTAAGTAATTTATTTGGTGAATATTCTTGGCTGACAATTTGGACTATTATTTTGTGAAAATGTTTGATTCACAATTTGAAATATTAATTTGTATTGAGAACTGAACCAAATTATTAAATCAATTTTGATATATATATAGAGTGAAATAATTATATACTAATATTATTAAGATGACACTGATATCTAATTGATCATGCTATGATGCTACAAGTCATATGCAGTCATGAAGACATAAGCATGTTAATATAAATTGAAAAATAATAATAGAAAGGAAAAGAAAACAAATAAATAAATATAATATAAAATAAATCATGTTATGATATTATGAGTCATGTGCATAATGTATTATAAATTCGGGGGTGGGAGAAACTATACGATGGATAAGAGTCGTGTCGCATAAGGATTGATTATAATGTTAAGACTAAGAATATTTTACTGTAGCACCCTAGGTGATACTGGATCACCAATTGATAATTGAAATCCATGTGGTATGTCCGTTACTGTAATATATTATGGAAATTGGATTAAACACCTAGTGGTATGGCATAGTTCAGCGCCATACGATTGAGATCGGGACCCGAATATATACGAGCACTTGTACGACAATGGAGAGTAATGCTATCTTATCCATTAATACTTTTTCTATAATTAATTTGAACGATGATTGAGACTAATAGAATACATGATTAAAATATATAGTGTAATTGTTATTACGTTTGTTTATTCATTTGCATATTTATTTATACTTATTTACATGTTTAATTTAAATATTCATGAATAACACTGACATAAGCATGCCCACATATACTGATACTCATGTACTATGATAGTATTCATTTTCTCTCATTAAAGTGTTACTTACTGGGTTTAATTTTTTGGATTTTGGACCTAGATTTGGAAGGCAAAAAAGGGGAACTAGCCCCAACTAAAATCCTGTACTTTATTGTACAGACCAAGTGACAGTAGGAAAGTGAAGTGCCTTTTGAAGACCCTTTTTATATATTTAATATTTTCTTTTGTTTGAGCATTGCTTTTTTCTTTTAATTCTTTTGTGTTCATACTTAAAGCAGTGTGTCATCTCATGTAATTAACTCTTTTTATGAATAAAATCATTTCAGTTTCAGACATGTTATTTATTCTTCTGATTGTGGTAGTAGTTACGGTTATTCCAAAATCCTGTGACTGTTGGGTTGTCTAGTATAAATATTAAGTAACGTCCTCTGTTTTGGAAAGTAGCTGAAAAATGAGGGGGTTATAAGATGGTATCAAGACCTAGATTTAGGTGGAAGACTATATAATTAGTACCACATAAAAACATATCTGTGACTCATTCTTGATAATTGTTCTTTATTCTTTGATATCTATCTAATCTAGTATCATGACTATCCTATTATTTCTTGTTTTTTTGAGATATCTATCTCGAATTCCTTTTATTGATTCTCATCTGGTTCGTTACAGAATAATGTCAATCTAATTTTCTGCAAGTACGAGTGTAAGTCCAATAGATGAGACCTCTGATATTAGGAACCTAGTGCAAAGAGTAGCACAGATATAACAGACCATGACGATGATATTAGAAAAATGTTGTAGTCTAAAGAACTGTAATGGTGTCCGATTTTTGAAAACTGCAACTATTATTATTTTCTGGGACAGAAGGACCACTAAAGGCTAAATAGTAAATTATAAATATGGAGACTCTTCTAAGGACGGTAAGAATTCCAAAAGAAAATCGAGTAGAGCTAATATGTATACTATTGACTGATGTAGCCAGAACGTGATGGCTTGCTGAAGAAGTAAAGCACCAGGAACCCCTAATCTGGGAGAAGTTTGCAGTGGCATTTCTCGCCAGATTTTTCTATGCATCAGCAAGATAGGAAATAAGGAAGAAATTTCTAGCACTGCAACAAGGACTGTAAATGCATATACTTCAGAATTCATGAGGCTCAGTCGTTTCACCTCAACCCCGGTAGCTGATGAAGAGGAGCGAGCGCATATATTCCAACAATGATTGAGGTATCATTTAAGGGAATATCTAACAGGTCATAACTACAAGACCTAGTCAGAGATGTTCGAAGCAACATGTTGCCTGGAGAAAGTAATCAAGGAAGGGAGATTGACGACATTCAAAAGGCCATTTAATTAAGGAGCATATTCTTCCTAGAGGTTTGGAGGACCCCCGACAAAATGACAAATAGTGGTTAATAAAGGAGGCCCTTTAATGTGCAGTTTCTGCAATATGCCAGGACATGTTCGGAAGGAGTGTAGAAGAGCTCTGAGACTATGTCTGATATGTGGGTCAGCAGATCATCGTGTAACTAATTGTCCAAGGGCACAGTCAAGTCAACAACCAGTAGTTGGTGTTTCTTATCAGCAGGCATCAAGATCAGTTGCAATGGGACCACCGGCTCGAAGGACTGAAGGACCGAACCAGAAAAGATCTTTGGAGACACAACAATAAGCCTATGCCAGAGCCCAAGGGGGAGCAGGATAGAGGCAAGGGTATGTTAGACTGATGAATGCTGAGAAATTTCAGACCACTGGGGGAGTCATAGCATGTACGATTTTAGTTGGTAATACACTAGTAACTGTTTTATTCGATTATAGAGTTTCACATTGTTTTATCTTCATCATATTTATTTCTTGTAATTCTATTGATTTTACAATCTTACATGTAGGGTGGGATATTAATACTGGGAATAGTAGTATCATGACTAATAAGGAGTATAGACTATATCCTTTGGTGATTAATAGTAGAGAGTTTTATGCCAACTTGCTAGTTATCAATGAAGGAGGATATGATGTTATCTTATGCATGGGATAGTTGAGTACGTTCCATGTGGTTATAGATTGTAGAAGAAGAAGAGTAATATTTCAGATTTCTAATTATTCAGAGTTTCAATTTTTTGGTAGAAATCAATCTCTAGAACCAGCTGAATATAAAGTGTCCCCAAAGAGAGGAGTTTTAGAGGCTATGGAAGTAGGAGACTGAATGATTCTAGTAGTATCAGAATTCTTATATATTTTTTAAAGAGATACCTGGACTACCACTAGTAAGGATAGTAGAATTTACTATTGATAGTATCCCTGAAACTGAATCAATTTGTAGGCCACCTTATCGGATGAGAGTTACAGACTTAGAAGAAGTTAAGAGATAAATTGATGAGTTATTAAAGTTGGATTTTGTGAGACCCAATATTTCACCTTGGGAAGCTCCAGTATTATTAGCAGGAAAGAAGGATGGGAGTTAAAAATTATGTGTGGACTATAGGGGTTTGAATGTAGTAACTATTAAGAATTAATATCTATTATCGAAGATAACTGATTTGTTTGATCAACTGGGAGAAGTAAGGATATTCTCGACGATAGATCTTCGTTCAAGATTCCATCAAGTTAGGGTCCAAACATAAGATATTTCAAAATTTGCATTTAGAACCAGACATAGTCATTATGAATATTTAGTGATGTCGTTTGGAGTAACTAATGCTCCAGCCGTATTTATGAATTTGATAAACCATATTTTTTCTCATTATCTAGATAAATTTGTGCTAGTATTTATTGATGATATATTAATCTACTCCAAGAATAGAGAAGAACATGCTGAATATCTGAGAACAGTTTTGCAGACTCTAAACAAGCAAAAGCTATCTGGAAAACTGAGTAAATGTGAATTTTGGTTGGATAAGATTTCTTTCTTGGATCATATAGTTTCTGGAGATGGTATATCAGTCGATCCTAAGAAAATAGAAGTTGTAATGGATTGGCTTATACCAAAATCAGTGTCGGAGGTTCGGAGTTTTCTAGGGATGGCTAGGTATTACAGGCGGTTTGTACAAGATTTTGCAAAAATTACATCATCTCTGACTAAATTGACTAGTAAAGGAGTGGAATATGTCTGGATAGAGGAATATAATAAAATATTTGAAGAATTAAAATAGAGACTAATAACAACACCAGTGTTGGCAATTCTACATAATTATGGAGGAATGAAAGTCTAAAATGATGCTTCAAAATAGGGATTGGGATGTGTGTTGACACATAATGGAAGATTAATTGAGTTTGCATCAAGATAGTTGAGATCTCATGAGAGAAATTATCTGACTCATAACTTGGAGTTGACAGAAGTGATTCATACTTTGATAATTTGGAGACATTACTTATTGGGATAGAGAGTAGAAGTATACACTGATCATAAAAGTTTGAAGTATATTTCTACTAAAAAAGAACTGAATATGAGACAGAGACGATGGTTGGAGTTAGTAGCAAATTATGACTTAGAAATTAAGTATCACCCAGAGAGGATTAATATAGTGCCAGATGCACTGAATAGGAGATCTGGAATAGAGGAATTAATTCAGCAAAAGGAGCTTTAATGGAGATGCAAAAGATGGAACTAGAAGTAATTTTACCAGGAGTGACAACACAACTTATGGAGATACAGTTATAGTCACTATTGATAGAGCAGATTAAGCAAGCTCAAGTTGGAGATGAAAATTTCCAGAGGTTAAATAATACAATGGAAGTAGGCAAGAGATCAGAAATGAAGATGTACTCAGATGGGGCTATTAGATCAAAAAAAGATTATGGGTGTCCAGAGGGAAAGTAAGAGATAGAAGTTTAGAAGAAGCTCATAAATTAACATATTTTATTCATCCTAGAAACAATAAGATATATAAGGATATGAAAAAGTATTTCTGGTGATTAGGAATGAAGAAGGAGATTGCCAGATACGTATCTAAATGTTTCACTTGCCAGCAAGTAAAGGCAGAATATCAAAGGACGGTTGGATTGCTCTAACCAGTAGTAATACCAGAGTGAAAGTGGGAACAAATATCGATGGATTTTGTTACAGGCTTACCTAGGGGTACTAGAGGTAATAATACAATTTGGGTAGTTGTAGACCGGCTAACCAAGTCAGCTCATTTCATTCCATTCAGAGTTGGTCAGTCAACAGAAATATTAGCCAGAAGATTCATGCAGGAGGTGGTGAGATTACATGGAATTTCAGTCCGAATTGTATCAGATAGAGATACAAGATTCAAATAATACTATTGAAAAAAATTAATGGATAGTCTGGGAACACATTTTGGATTTATCTTCAGTTTACCATTCACAAATAGACTGTCAATCAGAACAAACTATCTAAGTACTTGAAGATATACTTACGGCATGGGTGTTGGATCTTGGTGGATATTGGGAGGACTATTTTTATATGATAGAGTTTTCTTATAATAATAGTTATCAAGAGAGCATCAAAATGGCACCATTCAAAGTTTTGCAAGGTCGGAAATGCAGATCTCCATTGTGTTGGGACGAAGTTGGAGAACGAAGTATTTTGGGACTAGAACTGATTACTCAAGCAACAGAATAAGTGAATGTTATTAGAGAATGCATGAAGATGGCCCAAGACAGACAAAAGAAATGGACAGATCAACGCAGAAAATAACTAGAGTTTGAAGTAGGAGATAAGTTATTTATTAAGATATTCTCGATGAAGGGTGTGATCAGTTTCGATAAGAAAGGAAATTTCAGTTCAAAATATATCGGGCCATTTGAGATCATGCAAAGAATTGAAAATCTTACCTATAAATTATCATTACCACTAGAGATAGAAACTGCTCATAATGTGTTTTATATATCACAGTTGAGGAAATATTTGGGTGAAGAAAATAAAGTAGTACATATGTCTGAGGTGAATTTGAAATCAGACCTAAAGTATGAGAAGCAGCCCGTAGCAATTATCGGCTGACGGGAAAAAGTCCTAAACAACAAAGTGATATCGTTGGTCCTTAATTCATGGGATGCACAATCACCAAGAGATTCTACTTGGGAGTTTGAGGAAGACATTAAAATAAAATACCCATACTTTTTCTCATGATCAGGTCTATTAATTAAATTTATTTTTATATCAGTACATACCCACATATACTATCATGTTTTAAATTTTGGAATTTCAAGAACGAAATTCTTTAATTAGGTGGGTATGATGTAATACCCCAAAGTTCGTGCTAGTTGTATTTCTCTTTTGAGCCTGATCATGCTGAAAAAGACTATCGAAATCAATTTTGGATACCGAAATAAATTTCGGTAGATGTAAGTTTAAATCCGGAACTCCAAATGATATTCGGCCTTCGCGGTTATTAGTTTTCTAATATTTAGGATTTTAAAAAAATTTCTTTGCTAGCCTAAAAAATATTTCCAAATTTGCTAATTTAATAATATTAAAATTATTCTTCTAATTATTTAAAATTTTAGTTTTTTTATTCTGGATATCGAAGTGACAAACGAACAATTTTTTAGTATTTCTCTTATTGAATACTACATTCTACATAAATTTGGTGGCATTTGAAAAACGTTTATCTAAACCGTAAATAATAAAATATTAAATAAAATAGAAATTTCTTTGAACACACCCCCATAATCAACTAAATTTCTAAGTGCATACCCTAAAAAGAATGTGATGTCAAGCAGAAAATTGGTGTGGTAAGCTAGGACTCTATGTGACTAACAGAGATGCAAGCATAATCACAACTTTGGTTAATTTATGGAATTGCCATCAAAGTACTTTCTCCTCTCCAATGGAAATAAGAGAAAACACACACACTCTCTCAATCACCACTTCACTCCTCCCTCTCTTCTTCTCACTCTTCCTGCCAAAACCAAAACTAACAGAGAGAAAAAGAAGAAAAAGGAAGAAAAAAAAGTAAAAGAAAAAAAAGAAAAATAAATTGAATCGAGGAATTGAGATTAAGAATATGTAAGTAACACTATTATTATTTGTTCGTTTATTGAAAATTTTATTTAATTTATATTTGTGTAAATAATTTATTTAGTGAATATTCTTGGCTAACAATTTGGACTATTATTTTGTGAAAATTCTTAGTTCATAATTTGGACTATTGATTGATACTGAAAATTGAACCAAATTATTGAGTTAATTTTGATATATATATATATATATATATTATGATATAATTGTATACTAATATTATTAAGATGAAACTGATATCTAATTGATCATGCTATGATGTAATAAGTCATGTGCAGTCGTGGAGACATAAGCATGTTAATATGAATTGAAAAAAAATTAAAGAAGGAAAAGAAAATAAATAAATATAATATAATATAAAATAAATCATGTTATGATGTTATGAGTCATGTGCATAATGTATTATGAATTTGGGGATGGAAGAAATTATATGATGGATATGAGCCGTGTCGCATAAGTAATAATTATAATATTAAGGTCAAGAATCTTTTACCGCAGCGGCCTGGGTGATACTGGATCACCGATTGATAATTAATGCCCAGTGTGGTATGTCCATTACTGTAATATAGTATGGAGATTGGATTGAATACCTAGCGATATGGTATAGTTCAGCACCATGCGATTGAGACAGGGACCCAGGTATGTACGGGCAATTATACAGCAATGGAGAATAGCACTATCTTATCCATTAATACGGTTTCTACAATTAATTTGGACGATGACTGAGACTAATAGATTACATGATTAAAATACATAGTGTAATTGTTGTCATGTTTGTTTATTCATTTACGCATTTATTTATACTAGTTTATATGTTTAATTTATATGTTCATGAATAACACTGACATAACCTTGTCTACGTACACTGATACTCATATACTATGATAGTACATATTTTCTCTATTTAAAGTGTTACTTACTAGATTTAATCTTCTGGGTTTTGGACTCAGATTTGGAAGGCGAAAAAGGAGAAGCAGCCTCAACTGAAGACCCGTATTTCATTGTACAGATCGAGTGACAGTAGGTTAGTGAAGTATCTTCTGGAAACCCTTTGTATATATTTATTTATATTTTCTTTTGTCTAGGCACTGCTTTTCTCTTTTGATTATTTCATATTCATACTTAGAGCTGTGTGCCATCTCATGTAATTAACTCTTTGTCTGAATGGAATCATTTCAGTTTCAGATATGTTATTTATTATTCTGATTGTACCAGTAGTTACGGTTATTCAAAGATCCTGTGACTGTTGGGTTGTCTAGTGTAAATATTAAGTAGCGTCCTCCATTTTGGGAAGCAGCTGAAAAACGGAGGCATTACAGTTATCATGGATCATCTCATGAAATTAGCTCACGTTATACTATTTCATGTTGGACAAACCTATCAAAGTTTAAGCAGAGAAGTATATGCATGAGATTGCACAACTTCATCATGTACCAGTCAATATTGCATCGAATAGAGATATCAGGTCCATATCTCACTTCTGGTAAAGCTTGTAAGAAAGTTTTGGATATTAACTTAATTTCAGTAGTACTTATAACTCATAGAGTGATAGATAGTCAGAGAGGACTATCAGAAACTTAGTGGATATGCATAGAGCTTGTCTGCAAGATTATAGTGGATCTAAGGAAGATTACGTTCATCTAATGGAATTTTATTACAACAATAGTTATCAAGCGAACCAAGAAGATACCGATGATAACTTTATATGGAAAGAAATATCGATCACTAGTCTATTAGGATAAAATTGGAGGAAAAAACTTCTGGGACTAAAGATAATTACTCAAACAGTGGATACATTTAATCTGATTCCCAAGCACTTGAAGACCACTTAGGATCGACAATAGAAATTGACAGATACTCATCGAAGATTTCTATAGTTTCAAGTTGGACATTTATATTCTTGAAGATATCACCACAGAGGTGTTATTCGATTTGGTTCTCAAAGGAGTGTTAGTCAAGATCCATTGGTCCTTTTGACATCGTGGAGAAAATTAGAAAAGTCTCATATCATTTAGCATTTCCACCATCGTTGAATTTGTACACGATATGACTCACGTATCTCAACTTAAGCGCTATGTTTGAAATGAGAATTATATATTAGACTATTCAGATTTATACATTGGATTATTCACATATTTCAACTTACCTTCTTATTGAAATGTTTTCATTTTTTTTTTAGGAATTTTAGGCCTTCCTTCAACTTGGAAGACAATCATGAAGGTTTTTACTAGTAGACTTGCTTCACCATCATCTTGTCCATCTTTGGATTATGAGCTTGACACGACTATCGCCTTACTCTTCTTTGCTCTTAGAGCAATTGAATCTTCCGTGGTATCTTTCTCTGTACTCTTCTTGTGCTCCTTTAGCCTCATCTCACGTGTTGTAGAGTGATGTGATAATTCTACTGCAAGTGCACAGTGTCAGTTGTAGCGCTAACAAGTCATTCCCACGGGGATCTAGAGTGTTTTGCAATCTTTCTAATTCTATTATTCTGACGAGCTAACTATGAGTTTAGATTGATGATTTGCAATTCTAATTAGTGTAGGATATGGAATCCACTAGTCCGCAACCAAATATTATCTATTCGTTTTCCTTTTTTAATAAAAATATGATCTTTTAGTTTAATTCCTACTTAAAGTATCCTAAGTATAGACTATCAAGTGGTGTGTAAGTATAATCCATCAAAAAAATTACTTTTATAGAGATAAACTAAATCATTAGATAAATTCAACACAACGAATAAAAACCAACAACTCCAAACCCTAACTAAGTATACGCTATCAAAATATTTAAATTAAGCATAACATATCAAAGTTCTAATCTACGAGTTCTTGTATTTTTATTGTTTCATAAAAAATCCTATATTTTTTTTTATTTTAGAATGAACAACAGTAGATTAATATGAGATTGATCTCTAGTTTCATCTACATTCTAAAACTTAACTAATTATCTACTCATACTCCTAATTGGCAAAATCTTACTTTTATTTGTGAAAGCGATTAAAAATCCTATTTTTCGTAGAAATCAATTAAAGACTTACACTAGAAAGCAAGATAAATCAATCTAAAAAAAAATTAGAAGAAGATTACCTAAGAAACAATAATGATCAGAAAAGGGTAGCTCTGGAGTCGGTATGGTGGTCGTCACCCATTCAGCAAATCCTAATTTTATTCAATAATTTTCGAGTACAAAATTGCATGATAAAAAAAACCTAGTTACAAGTATACGGCCAATATATAGGCTTTGGAGAATCAAACTCTAATCTGAGTACAAGTGAGAAACTATAAAATTATATCGAAAACCCCACGGAAAATTCACCCAGATTGGGCCCCATGAAGCCACCAAATAGTGGCAAAAATTGGAATATTTTGGCTCCAATTTTCTTCTGCTTGAGTATCTTCTCTTGTTCCTTTTATTTTGATGACTGTAATCAATTTTGACTCTCTGCAGTATCATGATCTTATAGTTTACTTACTTTTAACTCCTCTCTAGACTTGGCTTCCTAATTTGGCTCTAAATTTATACCATCTCCTTGTAGGAATAGATTTACCTGAAAAGCACACTAAAAATAACCAAGTAGCATTATTTAAATACAAAAATAGATAATATGGAGGCTATGAATATGCAATATATGACACTCATCACACCCCCACACCTATCTTTTACTAGTCTTCAAGCAAAATCTAGATCTAAAACGAAAAAAAAATCTTAACTCACTTTTGCAGAAATCGTAATTACACTTAGCACATGCAACAAGCCTTTAAACCCCTAGGTTACCCTAGTAAACGAGTTGTGTCTCGTGAGGGTTTACAGTGAATATACCCACAAAATTGGTGAAGAAAATAGATTAAGAAATAAAGAAAAAAATAAGGATAACAATAAATAAATAAATAAATAAGTTATACAAAAAAAAGAAAAATCTTTTTTTTGATATTTTCTTCAATTAATCTCACTAATATACAAACTCAAAAACGCATTTAGATTATCAGTTTTCTAGTCAAGTATCATATCAAATACATATATTATTTTAATCAAAAATTCAAATCCTATCTTTCAATACCTACTAATATATAATTCATTGGCTTTATATATCTACGTGCACGTGTGATAGTCTACTTCGGTTTTGGACTCCAACTCTAACCCATGATTCATCTCCTCTCTCTAAAAAAAATTCTCTTTTTTTTGCAAATATTTCACCTTTCATGCAAATATTCACGCTTACTTAGGCGCAAAGTATCCGATTACTCGGATCGTACTTTTTTTTCATTAGTGAGACCATTGCCTTAAATACCAGGCTCACCCCTTTTTTTCTTTTTTTTCATTTATAAAATTATTGCCTTAAATACTAGACTCACCTTTTTTTTTTCTTCTTTTTTTTAGGATTGTTACCTTAAATACCAAGCTCAACCCTTTTTTTTTTTTCTTTTTTTCTTGTTTAGAAAGAGAAGACTACTCAATTGTTATCACCTTTGTCCTTAACCTAATAAACTATTGTGAAGTAAAAAATAGATGTATACTTATCTCAAAATTACTATTAGCGGTATTTATTTTTTAGATTTTAATCTTTTTCATAAAATTCTTATTGTATCATCCAATCTACTCGACTATCAAATTTCAAATCTAAATTTATTCTTTTATTTGTAATTAAGTTAATTTATTGAAGAAAATATATAATAAAATTTTTACTTTTGTTTTTTTCAGTTTTGTTTAGTTAGTTACCCTAAAAACTACCCGAAGTGTAAAATAAAGAAACAAAAAATCTAAAAATAAAAATCCTAGAATAAAAACTAAAAATTCTAGAAAAACACAAAAAAATAAAATAAAATCTCTTAATCCACTCCCCCACACCTAAACTTATGTATACCCTCATAAACAAATCATTGGTGTCATCCTCTTTGCCTCCTACTCGATTCTCTGGGTGCATGACATGCACATGTAGTAGAAGTCCCTCCACGGTCAACTTGTTTCAATCTACGTCAAATTTTTCCAAGACCACGCCAGATAATATTGATTTTCTCTGTGAGATCTGCTGGCAAGTCTTGGTCAAAGAAGACGTCATCCTCCTCCTCATGTGTTAACTCAGTGGCATATATATTTTCATCAATCGTATTTCTGTTCTAATCCTCTGGAACAGCAGCATGATATATCACAGATATGTGCTCTACGGCTATGGACACACGTGAGGGTGCATATACATCAAACTATGCACCAAACATAAATCTACGACACAATTGTGTAATCAGACACGATAGAGGCAAACTAGTCCTCGACTGTATCTTAGCATTTATAATGGTGCCGACTAATTGTATGCATATATAAAAATGAGTATCCTGATGCATGATGCAATAACAATGTGTAATGTGGGTGTGTAAAATGATGACATGTGTGTAATTCCTATTACATTAGTGTTAATCCAGTAGCAAGTCGCGTGTACAATGCGATAAAGTGTCTTACTGCTGATCCCTCTATCATGTGTCACTCTGCAATTAGGATGCATCCATGTAAGATATTCCTCAATTGCGTATGGGTTTGATTCCCAGGGTGAAGGAGGATACCGGTGGATGCAGAGATAGTTACTGCGTGCACTTCGTAGATTTCTCCACGGCAGTGGAGTTTAATGGTTTTGTGATTCTTCGAAATATCAGATTTTGCAAAACTTACATAAAACTCCTCTACTAACTCTGAAATGTAGAATGAATTAGGCGTGTATACTAAGTAATTCCATCCCAAAGTTTCTATGGTAGATAAAAAATATACCAAAAATGCAGCAAAAATCTCACCAAAGTATTTTTCACAAGCAAGCCATGCCATTGAATTCTAACAGAGACCACCAAAAATTATTTTAATTTAACTGTAAATAGACGATTCACATATCTCACCTCTCCTGAAGTTTCAGGGGGAAAATCAACACAAATGCCGCTATTTGCCGGCTCTGGCCGCTAATTAGTGGCAGAATGGGAGAAACTGGGCCACGACCACTTGGAGGAGGAAGCTAAGGAGGAGATCTAGCTGAAGGTTACCTCTGGTTTAGGCTCAAAGTTGGAGATCTTGGTTGTTCTGCAATGAAGAAACAAATACGGCAAAGGGGGGCTTTGGGGAGGATGAGAGCTATTAGGATTAGGTTGGGGCTGGTGTGAAAAATTTATAGTGATGGTAAATTTCAATCAACCCCTCACTTTTCTACAGTTTTACTTTGCAACCCTCACTTCTATTGTACCCTGCATCATGTTAGTAATACACAATATACAAAATATACATTCTAATATACAAATGAATACATACCCCTACGCATAGATTGGATCATGAAGTATCACGACCTCTACATTATCGCTTGCTCGAGTCTTTAAAACCAATTTTAATCTCTGACCATTCACTTTAAATAAATCATCGTTTTTAGGATTCTCGATATCGATTGCACCGTGATAGTGCACCGCCCGTACTATGTACGGTTCATTCCATCTTGACCTCAATTTTTCAGGGAATAAATGTAGTTTCAAATTATATAAGAAAACTTTTTGCCCTGGTATAAATGATTTGCGAGTAATCGTATTGTCATGAAACACTTTAGTCTTCCCTTTATAAATCTTAGCGTTCTTATATATATCCCTTCTAATCTCATCAAGCTCATTAAGTTGAAGCCTCCGCTGCTCGCCAATTTTTTCAAGTTCAAAATTAAAGAACTTAATGGCCCATAAAGCCTTATGCTAAAGCTCTACCGGTAAATAACTCGCTTTTCCAAATATCAACCGATAGGGAGATATGCCTACATTGGTCTTGTAAGCGGTATGGTAAGTCCATAATGCATCCGCTAGTTTACATGACCAATCTTTTCTGTTGTGTTGCACTGTCTTCTCCAAAATCAGTTTGATTTGGCGATTAGAAACTTTGACTTGCCCACTAGTTTGTGGATGATACGGTGTAGCTAATTTGTGGGTAATGGAATATTTTCGCATGGGTACCGTTATCACTAATGATAGCTTAAGGAATGCCAAATCGAGAAAAGATATTCTCTTTTAAGAACTTGACAATAACTTTGTTGTCGTTCGATTTTGCAGCAATTGCCTCTGCCCATTTGGAAACATAATCGATAGCGACCAATATGTATTGGTTTCCAAATAAGTTGGGTAACGGTCCCATAAAATCTATACCTCATACATCGAATATTTCGACCTCAAGGATGGGTTGCAGAGGCACCATATTGCGCCGTGAAATTTTGCCTACGAATTGACATCGTGTGCATGTTTTGCAATATTCCACAGTATCTTTAAAAATAGTTGGCTAATAAAAGCTACTTTACAACACCTTTTCGGCCATTTTCCTGAGATCAAAGTGTCCTCCACAAGCGAGATCATGACAAAAGGAGAGGACACTTTGAATCTCATTGTGAGGTATGCATCGACGTATGATTCCGTCTGGACAATATTTGAATAGATATGGTTCATCCCAATAAAAGAATTTTACTTGGGACAAGAATTTATATCGGTCTTGCTTGGACCAATGGGATGGAATCTCCTTGATCACAAGATAGTTCACAATGTTAGCAAACTATGGTTCACGCATTAATGCAAACAATTGCTCATCAGGAAATGATTCATTTATGGGGCAAGAATTAGTTGGAGTGTTGGGCAGGCGAGACAAGTGATCAGCTACTAAATTATCAGTATCTTTCTTTTCTAATATCTCAATATCAAACTCTTGTAACAAGAGGATCCATCGAACGAGCCTTGCTTTTGCATCATTCTTAGTCAAAAGATATTTCAAAGCAGCATGATCAATGTACATTATAATTCATGATCCAATCAAGTAGGAACGAAGCTTTTCAAGTGCAAACACGACTGCCAGAAGCTCTTTTTTCGTGATGGAGTAGTTCAACTAGGCATCATTGAGTGTCCTACTTGCATAGTAAATTGCATGTGGCTGCTTATTAATACGTTATTCAAGAACAACACCGATAGCATGATTAGATGCGTCACACATAAGTTCAAAGGGTAGACTCCAGTCTGGCGCATGAATGATAGGATTTGTAGTGAGCGTCTTCTTGAGCTGCTCAAAGGCTCTAAGATAATTAGGTGTGAAATCAAATAGCACGTCCTTGGCTAGTGATGTGTCAAAGGCCTAGCAATTTTGCTAAAGTTTTTGATAAATGTTCTATAGAATCCAACATGACCAAGGAAGGAGCGTATATCTTTCACTAATCGCGGATGTGGAAGATTCACGATGAGGTCCACCTTGGCTTTGTCAACCTTAATACCATCCTTCGAGATGACATGCTCTAGTACTATACTATTTTTAACCATGAAATGGTATTTTTTCCAATTGAGTGTCAAATATTTCTCATGATAACGCGTGAGAACTAATTCTAAATGATGCAGACACTCTTGAAATAAATCTCTGAAGATAGAGAAATCATCCATAAAGATTTTAAGAAATCGTTCATCCATGTCGGAGAAAATACTCACCATTCACCTTTGGAATGTCACAGGTGCATTGTATAACCCAAAGGGCATGCGTTTGTATGCAAAGGTGCCAAATGGACATGTGAACGTAGTCTTTTCTTGATCCTCCGGGGCGATGAAAATTTAGTTGTAGCTAGAGTATCCATCTAAGAAATAATAAAACTCATGTCTGGCCAACCGTTTCAGCATTTGATCAATAAAAAGTAAAGGGAAGTGGTCCTTTCTAGTTACAGCATCAGCTTTCTATAGTCAAGACAGACTAGCCATCCCGTCTACAAACGCATCGGGATAAGCTCATTTGCATCATTCTTGACTACAGTGATTCCGGACTTCTTAGGGACTACTTGAACTGGGCTCACCCATGCACTACTATCAGAGATAGGATATATGATCATATTATTTAGGTACTTAAGAATATCCTTTCTCACAATTTCTTTCATTACCGGATTCAACCTACGCTGAGGATCTCTTGTATGTCGTGCATTATCTAGTAAATGAATTCTACGTTGCACTATAGATGGACTAATCCCCTTTATATCGACCATACTCCATCCTATGACTTGCCTATGTGCTTTTAACACTGATATTAGTGCTTCCTCCTGAGCTTCAGTCAAATCTGCAGAGATAATGACTGGTAGTGTGTCGTGTTCACCCAAAAAAGCATACTTGAGATGACTCAGAAGGGTCTTTATCTCAAGCTCAGGTGGACACTCAATAGATGGTCATAACTGAACTCGTGGTTTAGTCATCAATGCCTCAGGTGGAAGTTCTCATCGAGCGAAAGACACATAATTAGATGACTAATCGAGCGTATCTAAGAATAAGCTCTCATCAACTAAACCATCAAGCTCATCACAGAATTCCTTCTCTTGGTGCTCACTAGACAACCCTTAGATCATATTCACTTCTAGGGGCGTGTCATGTGGATTACTCGGTTGGCACCCTAGATTGAATATATTCAAGTCAAGTGTCATGTTTCCAAAGAAAAGTCTCATCAATCCACTCTGGCAATTAATAATAGCATTAGAAGTGGTTAGGAATGGACTTCCAAAATAACTGGGATACAATGTTGTGGATCCACCATAGGTTAAGTCTCGAAAACTATGAAATCGACTGGGAAAATAAACTCCCAATCTTAATCAGGACATTCTCAATCTCTCCCATAGGCTTCTTTACATATCTATTGGCTAGCTATAACGTAATCCTTGTAGGTCTCAACTTTTCCAATTCTAACTGCTGGTATACTGAATAAGGAAGCAAGTTGACACTCACTCCTAAATCAAGTAGAGCCCTTTCAATCACTGTAGTTTCTACAGTGCAGGAGACAGTAGGACTTCCAGGGTCTTTGTACTTCATAGGTACAGACTGAGAAATGATGGTGGAGATGTTAGCAGTTAGGAAGACTTTCTTTGGAACATTTGTTGTTCTCTTCTTTGTGCATAAATCCTTTAAAAATTTTGCATAAGCAGGTACTTGTTGGATTGCAACAAGAAGAGAAATATTGATCTTAACTTGCTTGAATAACTCAAGGATGTGCTCAACATAAGGAGAATTTTTCTTCAATCGGTTTGGATAGGGAGCCTTCGGCTTGTAATATGGTTGATAGGAGGATTGGATTTAGAGGGGTCAGACTCCTCTGTCATGCTAATAGGTGGATCCTGAGATGATGATGATGATGATGAATCATGAGGTGATGATGGAATCGTGGAATCAGGAAATGTAGCCTGTTGTGCATTAGGAATAGAATCAGGCGGCATGGCTACATGATTGTCAACCAGCTTGATAGATCGAAGCGTGTGAATGACATTAACTTTGTTGACATGCGACTCATTGGAGTTAGAGAAACTGGCATTAGGGTTTGTTAAGGATTGACTTGGGAAAGTACCCCTACCACGTTCACTCATTTGACTAGCTAATTGTCCAACCTGCTACTCTAAGTTCTTAATAGCTTGAGAGTTCACGAGTAGGTGTTGATCTGTTCTTTGAATAAAATCAGTTGACACTTTCATAAGATTTTGCATATGTGTGTCAAGGTTGGACGAGGACTTGAGGAGACTTTCAACACTCTTCTTAAGTGACTGGAGTCACTTTTCTTGATCATTGTTAGACTCCTATTGTGGATGAGATTGGTTGCGTGCAGGTGGTCTGTTCTAGTTGTTCCCATGATTTGAAGTGTTTGGATGTTGATAAGCACCCACATTTGGTCTTGAAAACTGATAATTGGCTGGAGACTGCATGTTAGGGTTGGAGGCTCTCTGATATTGCGCTTAACCCTAAGAGAGATTTGAATGGTTTTTCTAATCATGATTGTATGTAGGAGTGTATGGATTATTTATGGGTCTTGAATATAGGACGTTTGCCTGCTCAAGTTCAGACCCATGGAATTCCCTAATAGTGGACACTCCTCCATAACGTAATTTAGAGTTCCACAATTAAAATATGTGGGACCTTGTATTTGATTTACTTGACCCACTAGTGGAGTACTAGGAGTCTCCAACAGCTCAATTCTCCGCATAAGGGCTGCAATTTTAGCTTCGACAGCTATCGACGCTATGTATCCCACCCTTATTTGTAGATATTGATGCATTGGGTTTCTTAGCGAAAGTTTTCTATTATATAGTTTTCCACGATAGGTCCTTAAGGAAGTCCCATGGTTCATCCTCATTCTTTCTCATGAACTCCCCCTGACACATGGACTCAAGAAGAGTTTTGGATGTGTAATTGAGTCCTTCGTATACGATTTGACACAGCTGCCACTTGTCTATCACACAGTGGTGGCACTGAGCTAATAAAATTTTGAACCATTCCAAGTATTTCCAAAAGGGTTCTCCCGGCACTTGATGGAATTGATTAATTTGATTTCGAATTTTTATCATCTTGTGCGTGGGATAATACTTCTTAAGAAACACTGTAACGAATTCATCCCAAGTAGTAATTGAATCAGTAGGCATACTATATAATCACTTCTTGGCATTATCTTTGAGAGCGAATGGAATGAAGTGGAGCTTAATTGCATCATCTGACAAGTGCTACAGTTTAATCATCATGCATACTTTCTGAAATTCACTGATAAAGAGATATGCATCCTCAGAATCGGAACCAATGAATTTATGAAGTATGCTGATGTACTACAGTTTCAGTTCATAGTGATTACCTGTTGCATGTGAGAGTTTGATGCATGATGGTAGTGATGTGCGCAACGGGTAACATCGATTATGAAGGATCGAGATCGGTTGGTCCATCTTATCTCTCATGAACAAATCTGATCTCACTAATTGACCCAAATGATCACGGGTCCAATGTGGCATGCACCAGTGACCGTGGATACATGAGTTTCCTAAAATAATGAAAGAAGTGAGGTGTGGTGAAGATAAAACGGTGGAAGAGATATGATCAAAGAAAAGATATGACTCCTACTATTCCTACTATATTTTTTTAATTTTTTTTTACAAAACCAGATAACCAAACCACAGAACTAGAGAAAATTTGGGGTCAGAATATACCTGATCTGCCATATTTGGCGGTTCTTGCTGTTATTTGGCGGTTTTTGCGGCAGAACCAGAAAGATTGTCTCTCTGGTTTCTGCTACGCAACTCTGAAACTTCTCTGATCCCTTTTATCTCCCTATTTCTGCACTTTCTGTTCCCTGCACAGTCAACACACACTGTTAACTCGTAAAATATTAGAAAAAGTAAAAAAATACCGTCGATCACCGCCAACGATGCCAAAAACTTGATGTGATAATTCTACTGCAAGTACACAATGTTAGTTATAGCGCTAACATGTCTTTTCCACAACTATCTAGAGTGTTTTACAATCTTGCTAATTCTATTATTCTGACGAGTTAACTATGAGTTTAAATTGATGATTTGCAATTCTAATTAGCCTAGAATATGGAATCTACTAGTTTACAACCAAATATTATCTATTCGTCTTCCATATTTAATAAAAATATGATATTTTAGTTTAATTCCTACGTAAAGTATCCTAAATATGGACTATCAGGTGGTGTGCAAGTATAATCTATCAAAGAAATTACTTTTTATATAGAGATAAACTAAATTTTTAGATAAATTCAACAAAACGAATAAAAACCAACAACTCCAAATCCTAACTAAGCATAGGCTACCAAAATATTTAAATTAAGCATAATTTATCAAAGTTCTAATCTACGAGTTCTTATATTTTTATTGTTTCATAGAAAAATCCTATCTTTTTTATTTTTATTTTAGAAAGAATACAAATGATTAATATGATGTTGATCTCTAGTTTCATCTATATCCTAAGACTAAACTAATTAGTTACTCATACTCCTAATTGGAAAAATCTTACTTTTATTTATGAAAGCGAGTAAAAATCCTATTTTTCCTAGAAAGCAATTAAAGATTTTCACTAGAAAACAAGATAAATCTATCTAAAAAGTAAGTAGAAGAAGATTACCTAAGAAATAATGATGAGCAGAAAAGGGTACCTTTGGAGTCGATATAGCGATTGTCACCCCTTAAGCAAACCCTAATTTTATTCAATAATTTTCAAGTACAAAATTAATTATAAAAAAAGACCTAGTTACAAGTATACGGCCAATATATAAGATTCGGAAAATCAAACCCTAATCTGAGTATAAGTGAGAAACTATAAAATTATATCGAAGACCCCACAAAAAATTCACCTAGATTGGGCCCCATGAAGCCGCTAATTGGCAGCAAATGCTGCCAAATAGTGGCAAAATTAGAATATTTTGGCTCCAATTTTCTTCTGCTTGAGTATCTTCTCTTGTTACTTTTATTTTGATGACTGTAATCAATTTTGACTCTCTACAGCATCATGATCTTATAGTTTTGCTCACTTTTAACTTATCTTTGGGCTTGGCTTCCTAATTCGGCTATGAGTTTTTGCCATATACTTATAGGAATAACTTTATCTGAAAAACACACTAAAAATATCCGAGTAGCATTATTTAAATACAAAAATAGATAATGTGGAAGCTATAAATATGCAATATATAGCACTCATCATAGAGGTTCCTTACTAGATTCTCAAGCAACAGTTTAGATAGATCATGAGGCTCTTCAATAGCAGTTACTTTAGAATCTCAGTAAGACTCAGAGAGTGATGGACCTTGTGAATAATTCCTCCTTTCCTAACTCCTTTTCCAAGTCACGTGCCTTGTTCACTATGTACATGAACCATATAAACATATTCTAATCGATGTGTGGACTTCATCGGGATGTTCTCATAGTCTTTTATAAGAATCACCAATTTTGTTTCCTTGACTTGCGAAGTTCTCTTATAGGTGACTTCCATTGTTTTTCAAATTTTCTGGACAGTAATACACATAGATACATAATTAAATTTTCAACAATAGGTGAACAGTATAAGACATTCGTGGGTTTAGCATTTACTAAGAAAATGTTTTTGTCAGTTGCGATCTGTTTGTCCCTTGGTTTGATTACTTCCTGATCTTCGATTTTAATGGCTAGTTCATGGTAACCAAATTCTACTTTATTCCAAATAACATTATGGATAAATAATGTGATAATTCTACTGCATGCGCACAATATCGGTTGTAGCACAAACAGGTCGTCCTACAGAAATCCAAAGTGTTTTGCTATCTTACTCTTTCTATTATCTATCAAGCTAACTAGCTAGTTTTAGATGGATTGTAATTTATTCTAATTAGTTTAGGATGTTGAATCCACTAGTTCACAACCAAGTATTTTTTTTATTATCTTTTTCTTATCTTTCTAGCATAAATAATTATGATTATATTAAAATATATAAAAAAGTTGATCTTCTTAGTTTAATTTTTTATTCAAAGTACTCTAAGTATGAGATATCAAGTGGAGCGCAAGTATAACTCATAAAAAATATGACTTTTTATAAAAGTAAACTAAATCAATAGAAATTTCTATGAATAAAATCAAAACCAATAACCCCAAGCCCTAACGAAGTATAGACTATCCAAAGTAATTTTAAGCATAGCTTATAAAAGTTTAAGATCTATGAATTATTGCATTTTAATCTTTTTATAGAAAAATCACATTTTTTTTAGTTATTTAGGAATAAGACAAATAAAAAAATAATAATGTTAATCCCTAACTTTATCTATATCCTTGTACTAAACTAAATTAGCTACTCATATTATTATTTATCAAGTTCATATTTTTATGCATGAAAACTAATAAAGATCTAATTTTTCCTAGAAAGCAATTAAATTTCTAAACTAGAAAATAATAAAAAAAATATCTAGAAAGCAAATAAATTATGTTACCTATGAAGAATGCAATGAGAAACAAGAATCACTTTTGGAACTTTAGTATTGTGATCGTCACTCCTAGGGTTTGATCTACAAATTTTTATTAATTTCAATAATACATAAGAACTCTAGTTTACAAGGATACGACTAATTAATAGGCCTCGGACTACCAAATTCTCATCCAGTTACAGCTGAACAACTACAAAATTACAGCAATACTCTCACAAAAACTCCAGTTATAGAATCAATAGTTCTACCGCCAAATAGTAGCGTTGCCGCCAAATATCGAAGCTTATTTTGGTCAACAGAACTCTAATCCATATATGAGTCAACACAAAGAAGCGGAGAGCAGGTAGAGCCCACTCTACCACTAATTGGGAGCAAAAACTTCAATTCTAGGCTTTAGCTTCTTATTGTATGATGATTTACCTTTGTTATTCTCTTTTCCATGACTGGATTTAACTTTGCTTGCTTCTAACTTTGTGTTTCTATAGTTTTATTCTTTTTGGCTCTTTCTGGACTCGATTTTCCTAATCTTTCTCTAATTTCATGTTATATCCTTGTAGAAGTAGACTTCACATGATAATCTCAAAATTTTTATTAATTTTAATAATGCATAAGAAATGCTAATTTACAAGGATACGTCTAATAAATATGCCTCGAACTACTAAAACCTAATCTAGTTATAACATAACAACTATAAAATTACACAAAGCCCTCACAAAAATTCCAGTTATAGAATTAATAGTTTTGTCACCAAATAGTAGCGTTGACTGCCAAGTAGCAAAGTTTATTTTTGGTTAACAGAACTCTAATCTACAAAAGAAGACATTTAAATTATCAATTTTTCAAAAGAAGCTTAATAGTCTCATGAGAGTTTAGAGTGAAATACCCACAAAATTCTAAAGAAAGGAGATTAAGGAATTAGAAAAATGAAAATAAGGATAACTAAAAAGTAAGAAAAAAATTTTATACAAAAGAAAGAAAAAAAAACTTTTTGATATTTTCTATAATTAATCTTACTAATACATAAAATCAAGAATGCATTTAAATTATTAATTTTTCAAGTCAAGCATCATATCAAATACACTTACCATTTTAATCAAAAACTCAAATCCTATCTTTCAATACACACTATTAAATAATTCATTGGCTCTTATATCTATGTGAACGTGTGATAGTTTATTTCGATTTTGAACTCAAATTCTAACTCATGATTCATCTTTCTCTAATTAACTTTTTCTTTTTTTTTTCTTCTTTTTAACTTTTTTTCTTTTGTGAATATTTCACCTTTTATGCAAATATTCACACTTGCTTAGGCGCAAATACCCAATTACTTGAATCATTCTATATTTCTCAAAAATACCGTTAATGTGAATATTCATGCTTACTTACGTGCAAAAATCCAACTATTCAATAATTCTTAAGAAATTTATTTAGTAATAATGGATTATTGTCTTAATACCAGGCTCACTTCTTTATACTTTTTTTCTTTTCTTTTATTTTTTTTATTTAGAAAGAAAGTACTAATGAATTATTATCATTTTTGTCTTTAACCTAATAAACCTGTGACGTGAATAATAGATGTATATTTACCTCAAAATTACGATTAGAGGTATTTATTTTTGAATTTTAATTTTTTCATAAAATTCTAAGTATTTTACCCAATCTACTTTCCTATCAAATTTCAAATCTATTTTTTTTTATTTGTAATTAGCTTGATTTCTTGCAAGAAAATAAATTTTCAAAGTTTCAGCTCTTTTTTTTTTGAAATACTCTTAAAACTAGTCCAAGTGTAAAATAAAGAAACTCAAAAATCCTAAAAAATAAAAAAGACTAAAAAGAAAGTATAAAAACTCCTAACTCCTTCCCCCACTTAAATTCGTGTATGTCCTCGTACACGAACCAAAGATAGCAAAGTAAAAAATGAAAAATATTTTACAAATAATATACAACTAATGAGAGTCGTAAAAGATCATGATCTCAATATAATCACCCTATTAATGCACGTTAAGTGGTAACGACCTCTCGATCGCTTCGCACTTTTATAATGTGTGCATTTCAAATATGAAGTGGGTATATTATTGTGTCTCATTAACTGATGTGATAATTTACTGCAAGTGTACAGTGTCGGTTGTAGTGTTATACAGGTTGTCCACAGAGATCTCAGGTGTTTTGCAATTCTTACTAATTCTATAATCTATCAGATTAATAAAGGATTTTAAGTCGAAGTTGAGAGCTATTCTAATTAGCCTAGGATCTGGAATCCACTAGTTTCCAACCATATATTTACTTCTATTATCTTTTTCTATCATAAAAATTTGATCTTTTAGTTTAATCTTTATTTAAATTACCCTAAGTATGAGCTATCAAGTGGTGTGCAAGTATAACTCATCAAAGATACAACTTTTCATAATAAACTAAATCATTAGATAATCAAGAAACTTAACTCAAGTATAACCTATCAAAGTATTAATCTACGAGTTCTTGTATTTTAATCTTTTCATGGAAAAATCATATCTTTATTATTTTATTTAGGGTTAATTACAGTCAGACCCCCTGTAGTATTGGGGTTGTGTAACTTAACACCCTTGAAATTTGAAACTCTCAAAAAACCCCCTGGGCATCCTAACGGTGTAAACTGGACGTGAGTTAGGAGGACACGTGATGTGCACGTGTTATAAAAAGTAAAAAATACTCTTAGAAAAGATGAGAAGTAGCAGCACCTACTGCTCTTAGTTGCTGCTAGCAGCAGCTGCAGCAGCAAGCAGAGCTGCTGCTGCTGCAGATGCTGCTAGCAGCAACTAAGAGAGATTAAGAGAGTTAAGGAGTTAGAGTTAAAGAGTTAAAGATAAAATGCATGGAAAATCATACTCAAATCTTAAATTTAATAAAGTTTCATACACAAAAAAACCCAAAAAAATAGAGGGGGGTGGGATTAAGAGAGAAAGTGGGTCGTGAGTGACTAGGAGAAAGAGGGAGAGAGGGGTGAAGAGAGAGAGAGAGAGGAGAGAAAGAGAGAGAGAGAGTGTGTGCTGGTTAAAGAAAGGAATGAGGGTAAAATAAGTATTAGAGTTAAGGAGTGCACTTTAGCATAAAAGGGGAGTGATAATAACTAATCCCTTACTAACAATGTTAAAGGTTCAGGGGTTTTTTGAGAGTTTCAAATTTTAGGAGTGTTAAGTTACATACCTCCAATACTACAGGAGGTCTGACGTAATTAACCCTTTTATTTAAGAAGAAAATACTAGAGAGCAATTACATAGTGGATTCTAGTTTCATCTACATCCTAGAGCTAAGCTAAATTAGCTATTCATATTTCTAACAAGCAAAATCAAATTTTTATCTATAGAAAGCAATTAAATCTAATCTAGAAAGCAAATAAATCTTAACTAGAAAGCAATTAAAATAAATTAACTAAGGAAAAATTGAAGAGCAAAGAGAATTACCTCTGGAGTCCGGTATTGTAGCCGTCACCCCTTCAGTAAAACCCTAATTTTATTAATTAAAATTATACCTACAAAGCTCTCGTTAATTTATAAGGATTCATAGGGTATTTATAACCCAAATACAATCCTAGTCCTGCTCAAATTCAATACAAAAGATATAATCATAATCCAATACAAACTAATCTCAAGATATATAATCTTAATCCAACCCATAGGTATTAGAAACCAATGGTTGATATTAGATAGCATAAAATACTAATTTCGGGTCCAAAATCCGAAATGAAGTTCAACAGACTCGTAACCCGTTGGATCGGATTTTTCACTCTGCAGCGCTTCAGTAAAATAGCCATAACATTTTCATACGAACTCGGATTAAGCTGTTCTTAGACTCGTTTTGAAGATAATTCCGAGCTCTACAAATTTTCCCTACATGAAATTTTCAGTTCAATCTTTATCATCACTAAAAATACTCTTGAAGTTGCTGCTATTGTACTTGAGTGTCAGTTTTCGCCTTAGTTAACTTTTTTTTCTCATATTCTTAATAAATTTGCATTTTCTTCTTCTTTTCCTTGCGAAATCTTTGTTACCTATAAAAACATACTAAATATACCCGAATAGTAATTATTTATATACAAAAATAGATAAAATATGGGAGGAAAAATGCAATATATGAAACTCATCACACTCCCACAAATATCTTTTGCTAGCTCTCAAGCAAAACATAAAAGAAAAAGAAAAATCCTAACTCACTTTCGTAGAAATCGCGATTGCATTTAGCACGTGCAACAAACTTTTAAACCCCTAGGTTACCCTAGTAGACGAGTGTTGTCTCGTGAGGGTTTGCAGTGAATATACCCACAAAATTCAAGAAGAAAATAGACTAAGAAATAAAGAAAAGAAAAATAAGGATAACCAAAAATTAAGAAAAATAAAAAATTTATGCAAAAGAAAGAAAAATCTTTTTTTTAATAATATTTTCATCAATTAATCTCACTAATATACAAACTCAAGAATGCATTTAGATTATCAATTTTCAAATCGAGCGTCATATCAGATACACTTATCATTTTAATCAAAAATTTAAATCTTATCTTTCAATACCTACTAACAAATAATCCATTGGCTCCTATACATCTACGTGCACGTGTGATTATCTATTTCGGTCTTGGACTCCAACTCTAACTCATGATTCATCTCCTCTCTCATAACAATTTTTTTCTTTTTTTTTCTTTTTTCTTTTTTTTCTTTTTTTAAGAATATTTCACCTTTCATGCGAATATTCACTCTTACTTAGGCGCAAAGTATCCGATTACTTGGATTATACTCTTTTTTCACTCTTTTTTTAAGAATATTTCATCTTTCATGCGAATATTCACGATTGCTTAGGCGCAAAGTACCCGATTACTCAGATCATACTCTTTTTTTCACTCTTGAGACTATTGCCTTAATACCAGGCGCACCCCATTATTTTATCACTCTCGAACCTATTGCCTTAATACCAAGCTCACCCCATTATTTTATTCTCACTTTTTTTTCTTTGTTTAGAGAGAGAAGACTTACTCAATCGTTATCATCTTTGTTCTTAACCTAATAAACTATTGTGAAGTGAAAAATAGATGTATACTTGCCTCAAAACTACTATTAGCGATATTTATTTTTTGAATTTTAATCTTTTTTATAAAATTCAAAGTGTATTATCCAATCTACTCTTCTATCCGATTTCAAATCTAAATTTGTTCCCTTATCTGTAATTAGGTTGATCTATTAATAAAAATACATAAATTTGTTGTTAAATTTTTTTACTTTTTTCATTTTTTTTCAGTTTTTTTGGTTTTTTTATATTTTTTTAGTTAGTTACCCTAAAAACTATCCAAAGTGTAAAATAAAGAAACCCAATAATCTAAAAATAAAATAATGATTCTTAAAAAAACTAAAAATCCTAGAAAAATATTAAGAAAATATCCTAACCCACTCCCCCACACCTAAACTCGTATATGCCCTCATACACAAACCAAGGGTGGTAAAATAAAAAAAAACTATTACACAAATATTATACACTTATTAGAAAATTCAAACGGTTACAACCTCTTGATCGCTTTCCACTCTCATAGTGTGTCCTTTTATATTTTAATATGGATGAACTTAGGCTTTTTGTCAGTTTTACATTTAATCTCTTTATCTTATTTTTGATTTTTCTCAATTTATTTCTATCGTTATTTCTTTTATTCAATAGTAAAGTTTTGCGGTTAGAAAATTTTACTGTCCATATTCAACCCACGAGCATCTTTCATAGCAGTAAGTATTTTGATTTTATCAACATGTGAAATAACACACTCACTTTGATATAGCGGAATCATGAACTCGATTTTGGATCGTCCTTCCAAATCATTAGGTATCATGATCTCTTCCTTCTGATGTTCCTTCCATTCTTCAATTATTATGTGTTTGTCATGCAAATTTTCTTCAATCCTGTCATCAAAATTCTCAAAAAAAATTGGCATACTAGTGAACTTATCATCAGTCAAGTTATTATGAAGGAATAAAAATTTTTCTTCACAAATTTCTTCACAATTTTCATCAAAAGATTCAAATGATAATGTATCACTAGCAAGCTCACCATGAGGTAAATCATCAAGTAAAATATTTTCTTTATTACTAGTTTCTTCATAATTATTGTCACAATAATCTAAAATAGCTTGATCACAATGTTGAATTATAGATTCATCATGCACAAAATTATTTAACTTATTTTGAATCATATCTACTTCAAAAGATGACTGAAGTGGTTGCTCGTTGGAGTAACATATGTTCAAACTATTAGATGGTTGATCTCCAAAAAGTTTAGTTTGAGAAATCGCTTTGAGAAGATCTTCCATATAAGATTCAATTTGAGAGGATGATTTTTGAGATGATGATTTTAGCAAAACTTTTATATCTCCTCCATTCTATATCTTCGTTCCTCAGACTCATAATCATAATTTTCCTTATTTTTCTCAAATGATTGCATCTCGAGATCATGAGTGAAATTTGAAGGTGGATATGATGGATCCGTATATATATTTGATGACAGATATGAAGTGGTTATAGGTAAATTCTCATGACATGCATATTTTGCTTGTAATCTTTTTAATTTTTCATCTAATATGTTCAATTGAATATATTGTTCATGATTGAATGTAGAACATGAAGATAAATAGCACATAAAGAAAGGATCAGATGGAAAACTCTCTTGGTATGGTTCTTGATTATATGCAAAATTAGAATTATTCATCTATTCATAATTGTAATTTTATGTATAAGAAGCGTTCATAGGTTCATTATATGTGTTGTGAATTTGATTATGACATAATCCTAGCGAACTTCCTATCCATGGACACTGATAATAATTATGATATGGATCACAACAATGATAGCAACCAGTTTGATTTTAAAATATTTTTTTAATTTTTTTTGAAAAGGTGGAGAGGGAGAGATGGAAAAAAATTAAAAAATATTGATTAGTTTTTTAATTTTTTAACAGAACCAAGGAACCAAATCACAGAACTGGAGAAAATTTAGGTTCAGAATCACCTTTACTTGCCACCAATTGGCGGGTTTGGCCGCTAAATAGCGACTAAATTAGAGAGTTTGACTCTCTAATTTCTGCTGCTTAGTTCAAAGGCTCTTCTGATCCTTTTTATCTTCCTGTATCTGCAATTACTATTTCCTGCACACTCAACACACACTTTTAACCCATAAAACGTTATAAAAAGTAAGAGAAACACCGTCGATCCCGGCAACGGTGCCAAAAACTTGATGTGATAATTTACTGCAAGCGTACAGTGTCGGTTGTAGTGCTATACAGGTCGACCCACAGAGATCTCAAGTGTTTTGCGATTCTTACTAATTATATAGTCTATATCGGTTTAACAAAGGATTCTAAGTCAGAGTTGAGAGTTATTCTAATTAGCCTAGGATCTACAATCCACTAGTTTACAACCATATATTTAGTTCTATTATCTTCTTCTATCATAAAAATTTGATCTTTTAGTTTAATCTTTATTTAAATTGCCCTAAGCATGAGCTATCAAGTGGTGTGCGAGTATAACTCATCAAAGATACTGCTTTTCATAAAAACAATCTAAATCATTAGATAATTAGATGAAGAAGATAAAAATCAACAATCTCAAACCCTAACTAAGTATAGGCTATCAAGAAACTTAACTCAAGTATAACCTATCAAAGTATTAATCTACGAGTTCTTGTATTTTAATCTTTTCATGGAAAAATTATATCTTTATTATTTTATTTAAGAAGAAAATACTAGAGAGCAATTACATGGTGGATTCTAGTTTCATCTACATCCTAGAGCTAAGCAAATTAGCTATTCATATTTCTAACAAGCAAAATCAAATTTTTATTCATAGAAAGCAATTAAATCTAATCTAGAAAGCAAATAAATATAAACTAGAAAGCAATTAAAATAAATTAATTAAGGAAAAATTGAAGAGCAAAGAGAATTACCTCTGGAGTCGGGTATTGTGGCCGTTACCCCATCAGCAAAACCCTAATTTTATTAATAAAAAGTACATCTAAAATTACACCTAAAAAGCTTTCTTTAATTTATAAGGATTCATAGAGTATTTATAACCCAAATACAATCCTACTCTTACTCAAACTCAATACAAAAGATATAATCATAATCCAACATAAACTAATCTCAAGATATATAATTTTAATCCAACCCATAGGTAGTAGAAACCAATGGTTGAGATTAGATGGTATAAAATACTAATTTTCGGGTCCAAAATCCGAAATTAAGTTCAACAGACCCGTAGCCCGTCGGATCGGATTTCACTATGTAGCGCTTCAGTAAAATAGCTATAACATTTTCATACAAACTTGGATTAGGCTGTTCGTAGACTCATTTCGAAAATAATTCAAAGCTATACAAATTTTCCCTATATGAAAATTTTCAGTTCAAGCTTTATCTTCACCGAAAATACTCTTGAAGTTGTTGTTGCTGCACTTGAGTGTCGGTTTTCGCCTTAGTTAACTTTTATTGCTTATATTCTTGATAAATTTACATCTTCTTCTTCTTTTCCTTGCAAAACCTTTGTTACCTATAAAAACATACTAAATATATCCGAATAGCAATTATTTATATACAAAAATAGATAAAATATGGGAGAAAAAATACAATATATGAAACTCATCATTAACCTCCTATAAATCATGAGATTACCTTTTTGTTTCTTATGCTGTCATCGTTTCCTCTTTTTCCTCATGTAAGTAGTAACGATTGGATTAAATAACTTTCAATATAAATCTGCCAATCATTATTAGTAACAAGTACATATGTAGGAATATCATGAGATATGAAGAGTGCACCATGATCAAATGAGTTATGGACTGTGAAGTGTGGTGACCCTTCTAACTCATGAAGTAATGCAAGCACCTCTGTAAACAAATCCTCAAAGCTTTGCTCATTAGCGAATTGCAGACTCGTGAAAACGATATCATACGTAAAGTCAGTATGTACCAATTCATCTAAAAATATGAACTCATCTATAAAAAATTGCTCAAATGTACGTTCATCATCAGCACAAGAGATAAAATGAGTGCGTATACTGTGGACCATATTAACCTCTACGAGAGAGCTCATTGTATGCTCATCCATGATGAATATATTCAATACCGCAATTATATTTCCAAATGATAGCTTCATAAGGTCACTCCTGCAATTAATTAATACATTTGAAGTTGCAAGCAATAGTCTACCTAATAATAGGAATTTGGTTATGTGGATTGGAGATCGGCTCGGTTTCTAAGATAATAAAGTTTATAGGAAAGATGAAATTCGTCGATCTTGATTACCACATTCCCAACCTTATCAAGTGGTCTCTTAATTAAATGATCAGCTAGCTGTAATATAATCTTGATAGGTTGAAGTTTTCCTAATATTATTTGCTGATAAACAGTGTATGGAAGCAAGTTGACATTTACTCCTAAATCAAGCAATGTCCTATCAAATATAGTGTTCCCAATGGTATGTCAGATTATGGAAAAACTTGGATCTTTACATTTGACAGGTAAGGTGTTAGAGAGGATTTGAGATATATTTGCGGCAAGAAGGACTATCTCAGAAACATTTCTTACTCACTTCTTTGTGCACAAATCCTTCAGAATGTTGGTATAAGTGAAAATTTGTTGTATGATACCAAGTAGTGAAATGTTAACGTTTACTTGCTGAAATATTTTGAGAATCTTCTTTACTCGCGATGAAAGTTTCCTAAGCTGATTGGGACATGGTGCTTTTGGCTTAGGAATAGGTTCATTCGAATGTGTGATGAAAATGGAGGTGGTGGAGATGAATATGGATAAAGAGAAAGAAGAGATGGTATAGCCTGCGGAATAGAAGGAATGGGATCAGAAGCATAGCTATATTATTATCCACTTGCTTACCAGATCTGAGTGTGTGAATAACATTGCATTGGTGAACATGAGATGGAACAAACTAGGATAAGCTGGAGTTGGAATGGTTGGCTCGAAAAGGTACCCAGCCCATGCTCACTTAGCTGTGTGGCTAACTGTTCAATCTGCTGCTGAAGACTCTTGATCGATTGAGAATTTGTAAGAAGTTGCTGGTCGGTCCGTTGTATAAAGTCAATAGACACTTTTATTAGATTTTGCATATATGTGTCTAAGTTGGACATTGTCTTAAGAAGATTATCCACGTTCCTCTCAAGTGATGTTAGCCATCTATAATGATCAATATTAGACCCCTATTCTGGATAAGAGTTAGCTACAAGATATCTACTATGGTTGTTCCCATGGTTCGTAGCATTCGGGTGTTGATAAACACCTACATTGGTCTCAAAAACTAGTTAGTGGCTAGAGACTGTATGTTGGAGTTGGAGGCCCCATAATATTGCCCTTGACCCATGAAAGATTGTGGTGGTTCCTCCAACTCGAATTGAATGTACAAGCATATGAATTTTTCATAGGTCGTTGATATAAGGCATTTGCCTACTCAGGTATTGGACACATGGGATTCATTAATAGTGGACAATCCTTCATAACGTGATTCGAAGTTCCGTAATTGAAGTAAGTAGAAGTGTACGATTGATTTACCTGGCCTATCTATGGAGTACTAGGAGTTTCTAATACTTTGATTCTCCTAGCAAGGGCTGCAATCTTAGTTTTGGAAGCCATAAACTGTCGACACTATGGATCTCGCCCTTATTTGTAAAAGTCAATGTATTGGGTTTCTTAGCAGAACTATCTCACTGCATAGTTTTCCATGCTAAGTCTTTTAAGAATTCCCATGCTTCATCCTCATTTTTCCTTATAAACTCCTCTTGACACATGGACTCAAGATAAGTTTTGGATGTGTAATCGAGTCCTTTGTTTATGATTTGATCCAACTGTCACTTTTCTATTGCATGGTGAGGGCACTGAGCTAATAAGTTCTTCAATCGTTCCAAGTACTTTCAAAAGGGTTCTCCTGGCACTTGCAGAACTGACTAATAATATTTCTTATCTTAACCATCTTGTATATGGGATAGTACTTCTTAAGGAAGTACTATCACAAATGCATCCCAAGTAGTGATTGAATCAGTAAGCATACTATACAACCACTTCTTGGCATTATCCTTGAGGGTAAATGGTAAGAAGCGGAGCTTTATTGCATCTTCTGATAACTGTTGCAGCTTGATCATTACACACAATGCTTTAAATTCACGAATAAATAGGTAGGCATCCTTAGAATCAGATCTAGTAAATTTAGGAAGTTTGTTGATGTACCATGACTTTAATTCATAGTGATTACTCACTGCCTATGGAAGTTTTATGTACGATGATAGTGATGTACGCAATGGATAACGTCGATTCCAAAGGATCAGAATCGGTTGATCTATCTTGTCACTCATGATTAAATCTGATCTCAGGAGTCAACCAAATTGATCACGGGTCTAATATAGCATAAACCAACGTACTGAGTGAATGCGTGAGTTTCCTAAAACTAATACTAGAAGTGTCGGATGTAGTGTGATGAGATGAAAAGTGGAAGAAATATGATTTACTAAAAATGTGATGTTTCTACATTTTTAATTTTTTAATTTTTTATAGAACCAAGAACCCAAAACACAAAATAGGAGAAAAAGTAGGGCAGGGTTTTTACCTTTGCTGTCGCTAAAATGGCGGTTCTGGTCACCAATTAGTAGTAGAACTAGAGAGATTGCCTCTCTAGTTTTTGCAATATCTTCCTGATGCTCCTATGGTCCTTTTTTTTCTTCTCGTATTTATACTTCTAGGTCCCTGCACAATCAACACACCTGTTAAATTGAGAAAAAACAAGAAAACACCGTCGATCCCTAACAACGACCCCAAAAACTTGATGTGATAATTCTACTGCAAGTGCACAATGTCGATTGTAGTGCAAATAGGTCGTCCCACAGAGATTTAAGGTGTTTTACTATTTTACTCTTTTTATTATCTTAGTAAGCTAACTAGCTAGTTCTAGATAGCTTTTAATTTATTCTAATTAGTCTTAGATGTTGAATCCACTAGTTAACAAGTAAGTATTTTTTTTATTATTTTCTTCCTATCTTCCTAACATAAACAATTACGATTACATTAAAAAAAATGATCTGTTTGTTTAACATTTTATTCGGAATACCCTAAGTATGAGATATAAAGTGTTGTGTAAGTATAGCTCATAAAAAATGTGACTTTTTATAAAAGTAAACTAAATCAATAGAAATTTCTATGAATAAAGTCAAAGCTAATAACCCTAAATCCTAACAAGTATAGGCTATCAAAAGTAATCTTAAGTATAACCTATCAAAGTATTATATGCACAAATTATTGTATTTTAATCTTTTCATAGAAAAAATCATATCTTTTTTAGTTATTTATGAAGAAGACAAATAAAATAAATAATATGGTTGATCCCTAACTTTATCTACATTTTAGAGCTAAACTAAATTAGCTACTCATATTATTATTTATCAATTAAATAATTTTAAGCATAAAAACTAATAAAAATCTAATTTTTCCTTGAAAGCAGTTAAATTTCTAAACTATAAAATAATAAAAAATTATTTAGAAAGCAAATAAATTATGTTACCTACGAAGAACGCGATGAACAGTAAGAATCACCTTCGGAGCTTCAGTATTGTGGTTGTCGCTCCTAAGTTTAATCTCCAAATTTTTATTAATTTTAGTAATGGATAAGAAACTCTAATTTATAAGGATACGACCAATAAATAGGCCTCGAACTACCAAACTCTAATTCAGTTACAATGAACAACTACAAAATTACAATAAATCTCTCACAAAAATTTCAGTTACAGAATCAATAATTTTGCCACCAAATAGCAGCGTTGACTGCTAAAGCAGAGCTTAATTTTGGTCAATGGAACCCTAATCTGTGTATGAGTCAGTACAAAAAAGCGGAGAGCAAGTGGGGCCACTCTATTGCCAATTGGCGGCAAAAGCTTCAAATCCGGGCTTCAGCTTCTGGTTGTGTAATGATTTGCCTCTATTCTTCTCTTTCCATGATTGGATTCAATTTTTGTTGCTTCTAGCTTTATGTTTTTTTAGCTTTGTTCGTTTGGCTTTTTCTGGACTCGATTTTCTTAATACTTCTCTGATTTCGTGTCATATTCTTATAGAACTAGGCTTCACCTGAAAAACACACTAAAAATATCTAAGAAGCATTATTTATATATATAAATAAATAAGATGAGGGCTATAAATATTCAATAAATAGTACTCATCAATAACTAAACTCGTTCATCCTAGCTTTTTAGTAGGTGTAGTTTCTACCATCAAATAGAGGGGGTCGATTAATTATATGGCCTTTAGGAAAAGCTACAGTATGTGTGGTTCCTGAACTCGTACTCTATTCTAACATTAAAACCTTACTCTAATGCTACTATTGGGATCACATTAGAATAAAGATGCAAGCCCAAGAGAATGGTGAATAGAGTTGCTATCAGATTTTACTTAATTAAACAAATTTAAAAGTTATAGTGCAGAAAATTAAAGTAAGCAGCTACAAATATTAGAAACATGAAGAACACAATAAAATTTTTTTGAGATAATTCTATGTCCACTCTTATTCTTAAAAGAAGATTTTTATTACTAGTGAAGAAAAATTTAGATCACAATATGATCTAGTCAGGAGCTATATGATCGAAACCCTAGTCTACCCAACTAGTCGTCTACTACAACTATCCCCATGTAGAGTGTAATCCTAATATCCTGCTAGTATTCCTCAATTTTCTCTTGGCTTGAGTATGCCTTGCAAATCTAATCATATAGATTTTATCACCTCAACTGACACCGGCTTAAGTGGGCCATAAACTAATTAACATATCGTAAAGAACACGTTTGGAACTAAACACTAAATATCAATTAAAGCACAAGTTAAAAACATCTTACATCCATGATGGATACATTTTTAAAGGATAAGAATTATTACTCAATAAAAATATTAGTAAAGTTGAGTTTTAACTACAACGATATAGATTTGAGATATAAAATGTCTTTGAGAGTATGTAGATGATGAAAAGCCTTTCTAAAAATTACCAAAAGTTTCTTCATCTTTTTCAAAACTTTTCTCTAGAAAATAGACAAAAAAAAATATTGTCCTCCATTTCAAAACTATTATATAGATGAGATTCATCTCTCTAACTAATTCAAACCCTTGATTTTATAGAGAATAAATCATACCCTTTGATTCCGATGAGTCCTGATATAATTTTACTTGTTTAGAAATAAATTTTAATAGATTTTTAATCATATCTTTCCAAATAAATGCTCAAATTTTACTGCAGTCAGTTAAAACCACGATAGGGTTACTGGTGGATTTACTAGTGGATAGTTTTAGGTTCGTCTCAGTGGTATTATCAAGTTATTTTTATTTTTTAGTTTCTTTGTTTTTTCTTTCTCCTTTTTCTCACATTTTCTCTCGTTGTTCCTGACTAATCTTTCTATGCATCCTTGCCCAACCTCATCACCGGCCTCCTCTATAGCAACATGACTAGCCTGCCAACTATTAAAACCCTAACCCCTAAATTCAAAAATCTAGCTCCCTCTTCAAATTTCTAGTGGCCTTTTAGAATCCTACACTCTTCTAAAAAAAAACATAAGTCTTTTAAATACTTCTAATTGAATTCTTGAGTTTCTTTTATTTTTTGATAGTAGAGAATCTTTAGGGTTTAATTTTTTTTTACATTTTTTGGATTATTGAGAATTGTTAGGGTTAAATTTTGGATTAGGCTAAGAAGGAAGTATGTTAGAAGAAAGACGAAAAGACATAGCTGTAATGGAATTAAAGAAGACAAGGACAAATTCGGTAATAAATAATGATAGAAAACTTATAATAAAATTGAAAATTTCAGTATTATACAACTATTTTATATGCATGCAAGAGAGTAATATTTTCATGATTATAACCGTCAATTAATTTAGCAAGCTGTACAAAATTAAAAAGACTATAATTGCTACCAATTAAAAGGATATTTACACGATAATAAAAAAAATTGAAAATAATAAATAAATAAATTTATTTGGAAGATTATTTTGAAATTAAATATCGAACGTTGATGTAGAATAATATACTATTTTAACAATTTCAGCCCAGGAAGGAGTTATTATTGATTTTTATTTTTTTCATTTTTTTTGTAACTCGTTTCTCTCGAACTGACATCATAGACATGGAACTATGATGGGCTCAGTTCGCCTGGTGGTTAGTTACAGCAGTAAACATGGGACAGGACACTGCATCGCAGACGTGCTAAGCCCCCCCTTGAAACCTACGCCAAGGGCCCAAGTCCAATCCACCGACAATGGGAACAATAGTTACTCCCATCCATCCGGGAGCTTCCGAAGCAGCACACTATTTTTCCTAGTGAGCCCAGATTTCCTAGTGAGCCCACTTTGATTTTAGTAAAGGAAAAATTCCTAAGTGAGCACATTTAGTATTCGGAAAACATCTTTGACCTATATATTAGGTCCTCATCTCCCTCTTCTCTCCTTTTTTTTCCTTCAATTGTCCTAACTCAAAAAAATCCAAACCCTAGCTTCCTCTCCCCCCCCCTCATTTCCCCTCATCCTCTCTATCATTTTCTCTACCTCATTCCCTTTCAAATCTCCTCTCTCTCCCATTTGTACACCCAACGTTGCTGCTCTCACTGTCGCCACCGCCGGTGAGCTCTAGACGTTGCTGCCGGTGTTCTCCCACCACCGCCGTCTTTCCGCCATTACTAGGTGAGTTTTCCTAATTTAACAATATTTATTTTAAAATTTAAATTATTTTATTTTTGGATCAAACAACTCTTCATTGTGATTTTCTTGGGATGGAGAGGAGGAAGAGTGAAGGAGGTAGCAAATTTGGTTCTATCATTTTTTTGTTAATTTTGATTTTTAATATTTATATTATAATTATGAAAAAAATTTAATATTGTAATCATAGTTGTAAAATATGCGAAATTTAGTTATTTTTCTAATCATGGAGGTTAATATTAAAATTTATTAGTTAATTTAGAAATTTGATGGTGTTGTTCTAATGGTTGATTAAGTAACAAAAGACGGTTTTAGTATCTTTAAACTATAATATTACACTATCTTGCAGCAAAAAAATAAATAGAGAAAATATGATATTTGTAGTAAATTTTACTTTATTACTACTTACTTACACATAGAGAAGTTACTGTTTTGATAAAAAATATCTATGAATGAAATATCTTTGTATTGCATAGATGGATCCGGCAGAATTTTCTTGCGTTCGACCAACTGTCTCGTTAAGGAGGAAGAAAGCAGCATCTCGACCACAAATCCGTCGTCCGATATGAGAGAGAGAAATCGAAGCTGCTGTAGATACTGAATTAAATGTAGAAACACTTAATTTGATCAAATATGATAGTGCAAGACCAGAGGAAGAGAATACTGATGCAGGAAGCTCTCAAGATGATTTTCAAGATGATCTTCAAGAGTCAAATTATCAAGATCCAGTTGATTTATCTGTATTGAAGAGCTTCAAAACGCACGTTGCTTTCATCGTTTTAAAAGATGAGGTAATTATTTTCCAAAAAAAACATTAAACCATTTATTGTGTGCGTGCATGTGTTATGACTATATTATATATACAGGAACGAGATCCACTACGTTGTATTGTCGCTGGAGAAAAATAAGTGCATGGTCATTGATGACACCACAGCCAAACACCCGATTCATGGAATTAGTACGTGAGTCTTCATTATATCCATTGGTCAAATTCTCCTACCAATACGTTAGCGCTGTCGAGGTTAGCGCATTTGTTGAGAGATGGCATCCGGAAACAAATACATTTCATATGCCGTTTGGTGAGATGACGATTACGTTGGATGATGTTTCATGCTTGCTTAACTTGCCTGTAGTAGAAAAATCTGTGTGCCAACAAGAATCAGCAGCTTCACGTGAAGCTGCTGACACAATAACTTATTCCTTGGGCGTCAGTTATTCTGAAGCGTGGAATGAGATTAAAACGAAAGGCGGTGCATCGATTCGTCTGGATTGGTTAAGAGAAAATTTTTGCGGGGTTGTTGACACTGACACCGAACATAGGATTCGGTGTGCTGCGAGGGCATATTTACTGTATCTTCTTGGTTGCACGCTTTTTACATACAAGAGCTGTATGAGAGTGTCTATTGATTACTTACCATTGCTTCATGACCTCGAAGATGTCCACACGTTCGCATGGGGTGCTGGTGCTCTTGCATGGTTATATAGGCAGCTTGGGCTTGCTTCTCGAGTTAACGTTGCTCAGATTGCCGGGTATCTCACATTGCTACAGTCTTGAATTTTCTCTCATTTTCCATCCTTTATGCCAGTGTCGAACTGATCCTTTACCGACGGTGAACCACTTACTTGTCGTTGGTTGAGCAAACGGGATCACAATGTCTCTTAATCACATGTACAGTCTATTTGATCCAGTCTAGATAAACTCACAGGCAACTAGGTAACACGTTGCGCTATTTATATACCTATGTAGTTTAGATTTTTACAAGATGTAGTCCTTTGTGCTTAACAAACTTACAGGTTGTTTGGGATGCATATAGAAATTATAGAGAAAGCTATCCTTTTAGAGAAATTAGGTTTTATATGGGTACACTGAAGATTTGCAGCGTAATTGAGTCTTACCATCCGGTTTGTGTACTAAGGCAATTTAGTCTCAAACAGTACGTTCCGCCTCCACCATTCTCACCGTTACGTGAAGTGGGGGTGTAACAGCCAATAGCTATGTCGTAAAGTACACTCACATTAAGGAGATATGGATAAATTGGCTAGATCACGTCTTGCATCAAGAGCACAGTGGGTCCATTGCTGATTACCATCCGATTGCACGTCGGATTATATTCCGTGACTATCTAAAGTTTCACAACGCGTTCTTGGAGTAGCACCAGATAAACCCCAAGGAGAGGAAGGAAATCAGTCAATCAGCCCGGATGTCGATGATGAGGTAATCTCTGTATATATTTTTTATTTTATGTCCCATATAGTACCAAGTTTAACTGATGCTTTTATGTTTCATGAATTAATTCTACAGAGATATACACGTGCAGTGGCTATAATAGATCCATTACTCACGCAAGGGGAGAATACATTCAAGAAGCGGCATGGGATGCTATTCAATGCACTTGCGAAGATTAAAGCCGTGATCAGTGGTTGCACTCAGCCAGAATAACCAGTAGAAGAACAAGCAGAGGAACAAGCACTAAAAAAAGCCACTCCTTATGCACCCAATACAGCAGTAATGACTCGAATCAGAAGCAGACGTCACCCCCCAAGAAAGACACGGAGACAGTGATTAGGTTATATTCTAAGTGCATTGATATGGATGTTATTAAAATCTTGAAGCGACAAGTGATAATGTTTTCTTTTAAACAATTTGCTATTTTGATGAATATTTGCTCTTTATTTGTGGTGAATCCTAATATTTAATCTTTTTTGGTAAAATATTTGCTCTTTGTTTGTATGGGAGCTTACTTGGTTTATCCGTATGTGTTGCAACCAAGTGACTATTATGTTTTCTTTGGTTGAAGTACTTATTTTGGTGGAAGTGACTAAACATATTTTTCGTATCAGTGTATCAGCGGTTGTATTTTTGTATCAATGTATCAGTGTTGTCTTCACTATATCATAGTATCATTTTGGTGGAAGTGACTAACCTTATTTTGTTCCTTTTTTTCCTTAAAGTGGTGTGAATGTTGAATGTATGATTATAACGCATATATTTTTTTATTTTGTATGTGTATCAGGTGTCCGGACTGGCAGTCAGGACAGAAATGGGCTGTCCGGACTGACAGTCCGGACAAAAATACATTGTCCGGACTATCAGTCCGGACAACAAAGATCTGTCCGGACTGGTAGTCCGGACAGAATTTCTCTGTCCAGACTGCTAGTCCGGACAGCTTATATCTGTCTGGACTGACAGTCCAGACAGAGAAATTCTGTCCAGACTGGCAGTCCGGACAGAGTATCTACGTCCGGACTGGCAGTCCGGACAGGGTACTGAACTTCGATTGAACTGAGAGTTTTCTGTTAACATGGAACGATTGAAATGGGATCACATCATTAGATTTCACTAGACGAAACATTAGACTATTAACTTGGGTCGATTGAACTTCGGTTTACCGGATTATATTTACACAAAATTATATTATCTGGATTACATTAGTCTAAACATTTGACTACTTATAAACATTAGACTAGCTACGATATTAAACAATATCGAAGCCAAATTATATACAACAACAAAACACCAAAATTATACATATACGCACGGAGCATACAAATGATTACAACTCAATAACATCTTGTGTAGCAACCGAAGATGGAACAATCTTCTTGAACTGTGCAATCCGTTGTAAGTACGGTTCCTCCCATCCTTGAGCAATGGAATCACGGTGTCGGTGCAAATTCAAAGCAATTTGAGGGATTTGATGAAGTTCATTTAGTGTGACCTATTAGTCAAAACAAAGTATATAAATAGGCTTAAGTGTTGATTAAAATAAAAAAAAATATTACAACGATAAATTGTGCTTACAGGTACAAAGTGACAATCCGCAACGAATGCCATGGTGACTTCCTTGCGTTGGATATTAGCGGCAGGAGAGGGAGATCTAAGTGGTAGAAATGTAAGGCACTGCACACTGGAAATAAAAAAAAGCACTAGATTGAATCGTGAAGCCACCATATGTCCTATGTCCAGCATCGTCATCCAATAGTCGATCTTTGGAAAGTCCTGGAAATAATTAAGTGCTTTACGGAGCTCAACAATCCGATCAATACTCTCAAAAATTGGAATGCAGGAGACGAAATTAGTGTCAAGTTCAAGCAACAAATCTCGCCTTATTTGCATCCACTGATCCTCCCCTATACCAAGGCTGTGTGCGATTACCCGAAATCCGCAATATCCGTCGGATTTGACATTGCCAACATCAACTATATATAGCAGCATGAAAGACGGCAATGAGTTTTCATACTTCAAATTCGGCCTATTAACAGGTATTAACTCCGGTTCTGCTAGGAGCAGTCCAGTTATGATTGGAGGAGGGTCCGGGTCTGCTAAGCATTGAAGTGGTTCTGCAAGTTTAGATTATGGTTGGAGTGGCTCCGCATGGTCCCTAGGCAGCGCAGGGGAGACCTTCTTGCTAGCCAACTTAGAGTACTGTATAGAAGAAATTTTATAATTAATATAATTTAATGTGAAATATTTAAAAGAAGTAATTATATATAATAACGAACCTTCCGCACAGGAGGCCTTTTTGGAATTAACCGCGTTCGCTGCAGAGAATCAGTGCCTTCATTTTCGGGGAAGCACTATCAGAGCCCGAGGCTATTAGCTCAAATGCACATGGATCCCATCGTGTCGAAATATCAAGTTTCCTTTTTGCGTCCAACTATGTGTCCGATCACCTTGGGCACAGGATCTGCCGGGGAAGAACTAACTAGATTGGATATCTCTCTTAATTTCTTCAATCTTCGAGTCCGTTCTTCATTATCACATTTAATAAAGTTAAAAATAAAAACCTCCACATCTTTCTGGTACCACACACCTTTAACTACCAATGCTTTACTCGGTGCCATATCAAGCTTTTGCCAATGTTGGTCAATTCAATCCAAGGAAATTGGTCGGTTGTTTTTTTTATATATTGCAATCTCATGAGCATATGGAAAGTTGTGAGTTTGTCGAATGATGCAACCACAGTCAACAGGTCTAACGCCCACAGACTCAATTCTCTTTACTTGGGATAAAATCAATTCAATACATGAATTGATACTGTGCCCTGTAATTCCTTAAATTCTGCCAGCATAAAACATCGTTTCACGATAGTCCAACTTTTTTAAAAAGATTCCTTAATTTTAGTATATTGAAATTCAAATAATGTATGTATATTGTTCCAACTCTTTTCAAAATCGCCTTGACTAGTTTGCAGTTGTCTCTTTGCATGGGCACTTTCTGCTCGGTTGCTGGTCACGTTGTCCCGATGTTGGCACATATTTGTCCAATAAGTAATGAACTTCTCTTTGTGTGGATTTAATCATGTTTTAATAATGTAATCAACTGCTTCTGGCTTTGCTCGGAATTCGTTTTTTAGGATGCTTAGATTTGCATTGTACTCGTCTAGAGTATCAGATAGCATGATCAACTTCCACATTAAAAAGAATTTCTCCCACTCAGTCTGTTGTTCTAGCAATTTTTTGCAGTTAGTCAAGACATTCTTATTTATATGCCATCTACAAAGAAGATGCCGGCTCGTCGGGAATATGAGCTTAACTGCATTAACAAGCGATAGATCTCTATCTGTAACTATGACACTTGGATATACATCGTTCAGAAACAGTCCACACAACTTGTCAAGTGCCCAGGAATAATTAGTTTCTCTTCTCTTTCAAGGAAGGCAAAAGCAATGCAAAATGACATATTCGTTGAGGTTACTCCAATCATCTCTAGTAAAGGATATTTGTACCTGTTCGTTTTATATGTACAATCCATGATAATAACACCAGGAAATGCTCGGAGAAGATCGACGCCAACAGAATGAGCCCAGAAAAGATCCGTTACTGATTCTGTTTGATCATTGCTTCGATGCCATTCGATATACTTTAATTCAGAAATTTTTAATAACAACTGTTACATCTGCATTCGACCGCCTTGTTCATTGGCTCTGAACTTGTGTCGTACATTATATATTGTTTTCATTGTCGAAACATTCTTTGGATCATTTTGCTTCAATGATGTTAGTATATCTTTCGGTTTTATGTGATACTTCGACATTTCGATCACAACATTAGTCTCGCTTTCAGACAATCTTCCCGCATACGAGTGTCCTTCGAAATAATCTGCTTGAGGACGATTGTGCACACCGGACAAAACCGTTAGGTTATATTTGGGGGGCCCCGTTGATATCTGTTGACTATTTAATCGAAAGGGACATCCACATTTTTTACTGCCCCTGTGGCCCTCATCTATCTTTAATTTCTTGAATCTTGGTTGTCCACCCCGTTCACATCCAAAGCATATTCTCCCCTTCTTAAATTGACCTCTAGTATCAGATTTTGAAACCATAATTATAAATCCTGATTTCTTTCCAATATCGCGCACCCACTGGCAATGTTCGTCTTGATTTATAAAAATCTATAGTCAAAATAGAGAGGATATATTTTTTAGTGGAAATATTCAGATTTTAATATGAACAGGTTTTCTAAATAATATCATACCTGATTTGTTGTGAAGTCCAAACCATAATCGACAACTAATTCATTCTCGACTCGCATACTCTGTATCGAAATATTACCCTGTGTATTAATAATTTAACAATATTAATACTTATTAATTGATAAGATTTTTGCGGGAAAAAAAACTATACTGATAACACTCTGTCCGGACTTCCAGTCCGGACAAATTCTTTTTGTCCAGACTGAAAGTCTGAACAAATTATTTTTGTCCGGACTTAAAGTCGGGACAAACAATTTTGGTCTGGACTGAAAGTCCGGACCGAGTAGTTTTGTCCTAACTGAAAGTCTGGACAATGACGTCCTCCCCTGGGTTCTCACACCGTATCCAACTGAAAACTCAATCCAAAAACCCTAATTTCATTCTACTCAATATATATCAAAATTCAAAGTTATATTTGGAATAATTTTATACAAAGAAGATGGAATCAAACCTGAAGAGTATTTTGATCGTCAAATGGACCCAACGACATCGTTGTATTCTTCATTTACGTCTCGTTCGACATAACTCAAAAATTTCTCTTTTGTTTGAATTTCTAATGAAAAAAAACACAAAATGAAGAAAAAAAATCGGATTTAAACTACCAAATTAACAAAATAAAATGAATAGATGGAGAAATGAAATGATTTTTTGCCTTAAAAAAAAAACAAAAAAACCTTACCGTGGCGCGTGGGAACTGTGGAGGACGCGGGAGGAGGAAGAGGCCTAAATGGGACATATTTTTAAAGGGCAAAGTTGATATATATAGGAAGTTATTAAGTGGGCTAAATAGGAAAAAATGTGTGCCCCTTTAGAAGTTCCCCATCCATCCTCGCACGGGGAATTCTACATGCGCACCACAGTTTACTGAGGGAGAACCGCATCCTATAGTAAAGTGATTTACAACATGGGGGAAAATGTAGCTAACTAATTCAAGTGTGGTGCACATTTAGACTTCCCCCCTCGCCCGTCTATTCCCATGCCAAAATCGAGATCTGCAGCAACGTACAACAAAAGCAACCCAATTGAAAAAGAGAGCTACCAACAATGGATGCGGCAGGGATCCTCCCGGCGGCGACGAAGCCGAAAAGGCACATATTCATCCTGGCAGGGCAAAGCAACATGTCGGGCCGAGGCGGCGTAAAGAACGGCGTCTGGGACGGCATCGTCCCCGCCATCTGCCGCCCCCATCCTTCCATTCTCAGCTTCAGCTCCTCTTCCAACTGGGAGCTGGCTCGAGAGCCTCTCCACGCCGACATCGACTCATCCAAGACCTGCGGCATCGGCCCCGCCATGTCCTTCGCCAACTCCATTATTACCAACTCCTGTCACGACCACAAAAACTATGCGGTTGGCTTGGTACCCTGCGCCATCGGAGGGACGGCGATAAAGGAGTGGATCAAGGGGTCGAGACTGTACGAGGAGATGGTGAAGAGGGCAAAGGAGGCGGCCGAGGCCGAGAGAGAGGAGGATGGATGTGAGATCAGGTGTGTGCTGTGGTTTCAAGGGGAGAGCGATACTTTGTCGGATGAATCTGCTGAGAGTTATAGGGAGAACATGGAGAAGCTGATTGGAGATTTGAGATCAGATCTCAATTTGCCTTCTCTGCCACTTATTCAGGTATATTTCAGATTCATCATCTTGTGTTTAATTTGTTTTTAATCTGAAAACGGATTGATATTAAACTCTACTTTCTCCCCAAAAAATTATAATTAAAAATTATTGAACTTAATTGGTTGAGATTTATTTTGCTTCTGTTCCATGATATATATTTTATTCCCAAAACTAATTTTTTCTTTCTATTTTTTTTAAAGAAAAAAACAAAGAATGGACAAAAGGTTGTTGCTTCTATGCCCTCCAAAAATTAGTAATTTCTCACTTTTCCTCAAGAAGTTTATAACTTAAATAAAATTCACATTCAACGTGGACACTAGCTTTTGTGTACCACCATTAGTTAAATTTCGATTAACTATATCAAATAGATGTTGTTTCAGATGAAAAGAAATCGTGGACACAGTTTTATATAGATTAGTAAGAATAAAATTAGCAATTTATTAAAATTAACTAACTTTTCTTTGCCAAAAAAAAGTAGATTAACTTTGGAAGATGCATTAGAAATCTAAAAAAGATGTGAATTATTAATTTATTATTAAAATGTAACATGGAAAATGAAAATATAAAAAATGAAGTTAATGAATTTGGAAATTTGGTTTTTATTTTATTTATTATTTCATTTTATTTTTATCTTAACAATTCAAATGCACTGCGGTCCCATCGTATTATACAGACGGCAGTACGTGTTCATTTTGTGAGCCACATAATTCTGATTATCATCACCTAACCTATATGAAGTATTTAATGCTAAGGGAAATTCTAAATGAGCACACCACTTGATTAAGTGAGCCCCACTTTCCACTTTTTGAGTCGGAGATGAGTCACTGGACGATTTTAACATATTTCGGTAGCAAACGCAGACCAAGACAGAAAATAGAGACAGAGACACCAAACCAAGTGATGTGCTCATTTAGCATTTCCGTGACACTAAAGACATGTTCGGTTTGCGTTTCTGGTCATGGAAAGTATTTCTATTTTGTGGCTAGCTACTATTCGCTGTCAGCAAGCCCAACCTCCAGCAGAAGCTTTGTTTGGTTCACGGATGGATTTAGAGTTGGATTTAGAGCTGGATAATGAGCCAACATGGCCATGGAAATGAGTTGGTCGGTTTTCTCGGAGTTTGTGGGAGAACCGGGAGGATTTTGGCCTCTTTATTTTAAATTTTTTTTTTTTTTTAAAGAGAGAATCTAACAATTCTTTAATAATATTAGCGAGAATCTTATCATATCCCAGTATGCTTTTTATTTCCTAAATCCGATATGTTTTTATAGGTTGCTATTGCATCGGGTGAAGATCGCTTGATAGAGAAGGTGAGGGAGGCCCAGCTGGGAATCGACTTGCCAAATGTTGTGTGCGTTGATGCAAAAGGATTGCCACTTAATGATGACAACTTGCATCTGTCCACCGAGGCTCAAGTCCTGCTGGGCCAGAAGCTTGCAGACGCCTATATCAAGCACTTCCTTGTACCCAACGAGTTCATCAAAGATGGTTAAGGATTTTCAATTTCTTTTCCTTTTGATTTGGCTAGTCTTAAGGACTTGCAACTTGCTTTCGGTATATGTTTCTGACTGACTGATTGCATGCATGTCTGAAGCAATCTATGCTTTAACTTCCATTGGAGTACAGTAATATATAGAAGTGAAGTTGAAGTGCCATTTCTATTTGCCTTCCAAGCTATAAAAGTAGTTCTTTATAATCTTTTTATTTTTTATTTTAAGCTAAACAGTGAGCTCCCAGCATTCCATTAATAAAGTTTTAGCAGAACAATTTGTCCCCATAATGCAGAATATATCAAGCATCCATTACATATAGAGTACATACAATATCACAAAACAGCAGAAAGCAATAACATGGTGGCCCAACGGTCACCTCCGATGCTGGTCCTCACGTTGCCTTGTTGCCGCTGAACTCACTTCAGCTTTGTGTCCCGTCCTAGCTTCATACTAATCAATTGCCATCTGAGCCAATGATAACTCCTGCTGCATCCCCGCCATAGCCCACCTATATACACTCCTCCATCATCCTCCAATAGGCATCCTGTCCAAGAGATAGGCATCCTATTCAAGAGATGACGTCAAAACAGATGTTTTCCAAGCAGAACTCAAATGTATGTGCCACGTTGTTAAATGTAGTTGTTTCTCTCTAACCAGATGTTCTAGCAAATGGAAGCAACTACCATGATTGCAATCTCTGATCCCGCATTATGTACTCTGGCTCTGCGCCATGCACTGATGTTCATGTCTAACTCGAATTTTAGACCAAATCGTATTGCACATGCTACCAATATAGCATGGAAGAACTCGCTTGTCAAGATGAGATGTCTCATTTCTTTCCCTGCCCTCTTGTAAAGGATGCATACATTTGGCCCTTTCCACCCGCCATGTTGCAACTTTGGCCGGTCAATGTTGCATCCTTCTCCATAAGCCACATGAAGTTCCTTATCTTGAGGAGGTATTTCGCCTCCCAAATGTACTACGCATAAGCCATTTGACACCCTCCATGTATAAAGTGCCGATATACTCTGGCAACTATGAATCTTCCTCCCCTCTTCCATCTTGAGATAGGTCTATCAACATGTTGTTTGGCTGGGTTGATAATTTTTTAGGACTTGTCTAAGGTTTCTACTCTCTTCACGGAATGTTACTATACACTGATGTCTTTACAGTGGGCTAGAATATGAGATGATGAGCTAGAAAAATTTATTGGATGGGAGAACACCTGTGTTTTGTTCCTTAAATTGAACCTTCATGAACCCTTATGCGGTCCGTACTTGGTTATCGGGAGCCATTACATGGTTCCTTGCGAGAAACCACCACCACTTAATCATAAGGGCCTCATTGAAGGTGCCTATATCAATGACCCCTAGGCCCCCCTCACTCTTGGATCTACAGACCTGTCCCCAATGGACTAGATGACATTTGTTATTATCCATATCTGGTCCTCCCCAATGGAATTTTTTACGGATCCTATAAATCCATTCTCTTACCCATCCCAATAGGCGGTAGAAGGACGAAAGGTATAATAGAGTAGATGTAAGTACGTTTATCAATATGACTTTGCCGCTAAGTGATAGTTATCTATTTTGCCATCCCTCTTATCTCTTTTGCAAAGGACCCCTCCAATCTTCTTGTTTCGATCTTCCAGGTTATTCCCAAATAGTTGACTGGAAATTGTCCCTGCGGCAATCCAAAATGCTAAGGCTTATATATGATGTGAGATTTTGTTCTCCTAGGTTGATAACTGAGCTCCTGCGCATGTTTATTCTAAATCTTGACCAGGCCTCAAAAAAGTAGAGAACCTATCTCAAAACCATAACTTGTTTGATGTCGTTGTCACTAAATATAAGGGTATCGTCCGCGTATTAGAGATTGATTATTGCCACAGCTTTGGATCCTGGAAGACCATTTAGCAGCTCCGCTTTAGGTCATCTACTACTAATGTGAATAAGAACGGACATAACGATCCCCCTGTCTAAGCTCGAACTGCATTGATTTCTCTACTTCACTACCCGTTCATGATGATATGACATTTGGTTGACTTTAGCCAGAGTATGATCCATGAGATCCAAACATTCCCAAAGCCTTTGTGTTTTAGGACCTCTAGCCAGCATTGCTACTCCACTATATCATATGCTTTCTCGAAGGCTAGCTAGAGCATATACCCGTTATGTATAACTTTGAATGCCTTCGCAATCCCCTCTAAATTGTTATGGTCCTTAATGAATCCGGATTGATAATCATCAATCAAACCGGCCATATGTAGGGATACCCTACTGGCTAGTATCTTTGAAATTTCTTTGAATGTGCTATTAAGCAATGCAATGGGTCAAAAGTCCTTCATTGTTTCTAGAACTGAGATCTTGGGTATTAGAACTAATTATGGATAGTTGCTTCTGTCCAACCTGGCTTTTCCTTTTTAAAAATTCAGTTATAAAGTCATGATGTCTCTTCTTTCCAAAAAACTAGGAAGAAGAGTAATAGAAACCCATTAGGTCATAGCGTTTTCTCAGCCTCCAGTTTCCAAACTGCCTTCTTTTTTCTTCCTCGATAATGACCACTTCCAATATATATATATATATATATATATATATATATATATATATATATATATATATATATATATATATATATATATATATATCTGTTCGCCATGAAAATTGAATTTTTTTTATTGAAAATCCCAATAAAAGATTACAATTATGAACGGTTTTCCGTTTATAGAAAATGAGGAAAATCTAATTCTCTCTTTGTTTAAAACCGGGTTATGTAGCAGCCGTAGAGAACGATCCTGCTCTCCGTTGACGATCCGAATGCAAGTTCTTCATCTGGCTATCTTTGTAAAACTCTTGGATGCAAGGGCCTGGATCTTTAGCACAAGTGATTGAAATGGAGTATTTCAAAGTATCCCACTGATTGTAACCCCTTTCCTAGCTCATCCTTTGGCTATTTATAGAGATTTGGAGACCTTCGAATTGTTTTAATGGTCCCATTAATGGCCTCCTTGATTGAGAATTAATTCTCTATTTTTTAACCCGTTGGATTTGTATTAAATTGCTCATATTTATAACTAACGTCTTTAATCTTCTGGATTTATCACTAAAACGCAAATCTCAGCCTTTAGATCCGCATTTTGGCTTCTAATTATTCGCGTGGCATACTCAAACCCGCATTTGAGTGTCTTCCAAGATGATTTTTACTTCTCATGACTTTAAAGCAAAATCACTACCTTCTGAATTAAACTCGCATATGAGTTGCTTTTAAACTTAGAAAGAGTCAAGCGTTGATCTCTCTATATTAGATGATCCGCATTTGGGTCCCCAGTGATGTGTCTTGTTTGATTAGACCTGCTTTTGGGTATAAATGATGATAGTTTTTATCATTTAAGAGTTTAGAACGAAAATGTGACTTTCTGCTGTTTACGTTAATTATGTTTAACTCTAATCATAAGCTAAGAAGTTAACTAAAATTGCGGATCTCTCTTTAATTGATGATCCGCACTTCAGTTTTTTTAACTGGACCCACATTTTGGGTTTTATAAGTCTTTGTGTGCTATAATGCAATCTTGTTTTTGAGTCGCAGAAATAACACCTTAAAGGTTTGCACAGACTATTTTTTTTAAAGCGCGACTCTATGGGGCCCACCTTTATCAGTCCAATTTGCGAATCTCTCTGAATAAAGATTCTTGTTTTAGCTGGTTTGAAAGATAAAATGTGACTCTGAGAGGATCGCACTTTAGTCTTTCCGAGATGCGGATCTTTCTTATAACAGATGATCCATGTGTTAACCAATTTACGGCTATCATTATAAGTTCTTCTTTTCTTTTCTTTCTTTCTCAAAAATTTTGCCAATAAAACCTACTCTAAAGTTTTCAAAATCCTGTAACTTTGAAGGTGTTTTGAAATACTTTGGATATTTTGATAATTCAAAATCATGAATATGTGCTTGAGATGAGAAACGCGACCCTGCATCAAAATCGTGGGTCTGCAAAACGTGACCCTACATTAAAAATGTGGATCCATGTTTTTTGTGGCATATCCGAAGCTCCACCACTTTTGATGTCTTTTCTGGTGCAGAGATCAAAGCGTCCCATGCACTCATTAATGAGAAAATCTTTACGAAATTTGGGCCAAAGATCTCGGCCATCAAATCCTCTGAAAAATTCCTTCTAATGCAGGGATCGAAGCATTCCATGCACTAATTAATGGTGAAAATCTTCAAAAGATTTGGATTGAAAATCTTAGCCAAAGATCTCGTTCATTAAGATCGAAGATCTCATCTGTCAAATTCTCTCTATAAGGTGCCAAATTTCTTCATTCTGAAAAATTCTCTATATAAGGTGCCAAAGATCTCAGCCATCAAATCCTCTGAAAAATACCTTCTAATGCAGGGATCGAAGAATTCCATGCACTAATTAATGATGAAAATCTTCATGAGATTTGGATTGGAGATCTTAGCCGAAGATCTCGTTCATTAAGACTGAAGATCTCATCTGTCAAATTCTCTATATAAGGTGCCAAATTTCTTCATTCTGAAAATATTCTGAGCTCTTGAGCTTTCCTCGTCGCAAAACTCTTTTCAAATTTCTCCTTCTTTGCTTTTAGGCTCTTTTTGATAGAGAATGGTGAGAAAATTTCCATCATTTAATCAAACTGTTGACGGCTTTAGTTCTTCTCAAAACATGGTTCAAGAAACTCAACAAGTTTTTGTATCATGTGATTTTTTGTAGTTTTGTTAACGTGGACGTGGATTTGTGCTTCGTCAACAGTTTGGATTATGCTGGGCAATCTACGACAGAACATATTCATTTAGTTCGTCAACTTATAAAGCGATTCCAAGAGAGAAATAAAGATTTGTATATGGTATTTATTGACTTAGAGAAACCTTATGATAAGATACTACGAGAGATACTTTGGTGGACATTGATGAAGAAAAGAGTTTCCATCAAGTATATCGATATAATTAAGAACATATATGATAGAGTACTAGCCAATATCAGAACATGTGGTAGTTTAACAAGTAATTTTTCTATCCAATTGGATTACATCAAGGATCTGCATTGAACCTATTCTTATTTGCTATAGTGATGGATGAGTTTACTAGAGCTATTTATGATGAGATAGCTTAGTGTATACTATTTGCTAATGATATTGTCTTAGTTGATGAGACAAGAGCAGGGGTAAATGCTAAGTTAGAGTTATGGAGGCACACATTAGAACTAGAGGTTATAAATTGAGTAGGTATAAAACAGAGTATGTGGAGTATAAATTTAGTAAACGACGGACCATAAACTATAATGTTGTAAAACTGAATGGACAAGAGATACAAATAAGCAGTCAGTTTAGGTATTTATGTTCTATTATTCAGAATGATGGAGAGATTGATATTGATATTGACCATATGATACAAAATGGCTGGTTGAAATGGAGGAGGGCAACGGGAGTTTTATGCGACCGTAACATTCCATTAAAATTGAAGGAAAATTTTATAGGACTGCTATTAGGCCAACTTTATTATACGGCATAGAATGTTGGGTTAAAAAGAAACGTCATTCTTAGAAGATAAGTATAGCAGAGATGCGCATGCTCCGCTGGATATGCAGCAACACTAGGAGAAATAAAGTGAGAAATGAAGATATTCGTGCTAAGGTAGGTGTAGCTCCCATCGATGAGAAGATGCGAGAAAATTGCTTACGATGGTTTGGTCATGTGCAACGTAAGCCTATAAATACACAAGTTCGATAAGGAAAGTTTATCGATGTAGGACAAGTTAAAAGAACGAAGGTAAGACCAAAAAAAATATGGATGGAGGTGATACGAAAAGATATGGATTCTAGAGGTTTAAATGAGAAGATATTACTTGATAGAAATTAATGGAGGAGGACTATCAAAGTGATCGATTCGGCGTGATTTTTTTTTTTTGGTTCATGTAGCCTACCCCAAATACTTGGAATAAAAGACTTAGTTGTTCTTGTTGGATGTGGATCTGTGCTTCGCATTTTGGATTTTCCTGGGCTTCTTACTTTATTCTTCTCTTTATTGTGCAGTGGACTGGGTTGGCATTTAACGAGACCTCCTGATAGTACGCCTATTGGCAAAACCATGATTCGTTTACTGCCAAGTTCGTTAAAGAATGAATATTCTATTAGAAAAACCCTCATAACCATAATCATCTTCCTTAATTACAGTAAGAAACTCCATCAACTTTTGCAGATTTCTTTCCACCTATGTTTTTTGACAAAGCTTTGAGTCTGATGCAGGATATTACTCTCTAGAATTTCTAAAACAATGCTTATACCCGTCTGATTCTCAACTTTTTCCAATATCTTTGGAGAACTAGAAAATCTATGTGTTTTACATGGGATAAAAGATTTGGGGTCTATAGTATTGTTATCTTCTCGCCTTTCATCCTCCATCATAGATAAGATAAGGATGATAAATAGTTGTAGGTAGCTTTGTAACTTCAAAGTGCCCTTCATAACTCCCAATTTCAGCAGTTTCACATATTGTGTATTGGGAACATGCATTTGGTATACCTAGTTTTAAACTAATCAAGTCACTAGGGACGTTTGTATTAACATAGCTAAACGCATAGAATTGGCAAACTTTAACCATCAACAAGAAGGAATTGCAAAAGCAAGCTCTTGCTCAAGCTTATGAAGTCATCTAATTAGAGATAAGGGACATTGAAAAAAAGATCAAGATTCTCTTGACTCAGTAGTTTGTAACAATCATCATTTATTGTATGATCTCAAGGAACACTTGTAATGAATTTATGATAATGAATAAAAAAAATTTGAGAATGAAGAATTTTTTTTCTATCATTCATTCAAATATAACTATAGTTTGATGAATGAATAACTTTTCTGAACAGGATAAAAGTAATCATTAACTTTCCTAAATAAGTTGTGATTTCAGTTGTTCAGTGACTTATAGTATAATAGTTTTTGAATTGCTAGAGGTAATTTTTAAACTAGCAAATTTTTAGTGGAATGGAATTTTGTTTGCTAGATGTAATTTTTTAACTTAGCAAAATTTTAGTTGAATGAAATTTTTGTTTGCTAGATATAATTTTTTAACTTGGCAAAATTTTGGTGGAATGAAATTTGTTTTGCTTGAGATATTTGTTAACTTGGAAAAATTTTGAGAAAGGGAATTTTATTTTGCTAGAGGTAATTTTTAACTTAGCAAAATTTGGAGGAAGGAAATTTTATTTTGCCAGAGGTAATTTTTAACATACAAAAATTAGGAGAAAGGTAATTTTGTTTTACTAGTGATAATTTTTAACTTGGCAAATTTGGTGGAAAGAAAATTTTGTTTTGTCAAAGGTAATTTTCAACTTAGCATATTTGGAGGAAAGAAAATTTTGTTTTACCAGAGGTAGTTTTTAACTTAGCAAATTTGGAGGAATTTTTTTTTGTTTTGCTAGAGATAATTTTTTTAACTTGACAAATTTTTAGTGGATGGGATTTTTTTTTTTTTTGTTAGAGGTAATTTTTAACTTGACAAAATTATGGTGGATAAAATTTTGTTTTTGTTAGAGATAATTTTTTACTTGACAAATTTAGAGGAAAGAAAATTTTGTTTTGAGTCAAAAGAATCACGCTTTAAGTGGCAAAACGCGACTTTGTAAATTCGCGCCTTTAGTTGTCTTAGAAAAAAACGCAGATTTTGGTGGAGAAAAACTTAGGATTTGTCAGAGGTAACATTTTAACATGACAGGTTCATGGGATTTTTAGCAAATCTCCATTTATAAACGGATTTGATTGGTCTTTACCAATCGTCGTTTGCGTTAGACTAGCCATACTTTTCCCATTAGCATGATGAGTTGTCGAGAATTTTATTTGGACTTAAATGCTAAACTTTCCTCTTTTGTAAATCCTAGCAGGTTAGAACAGTTCATGCTTTTTACCTCCAGCATGGTGGGATTGACGAAAAACTTGTTCTCTTTCTATTGACTTGACGGCATTAGTATTTCATGCTTTTTACCTTCAACATGGTAGGGTTGTCGAGAACTTTGTTTAGGCTTACATGCAAAATTTTTCTCTATCTTAGTCAAAGATACGTAGGATTCATTTAGCACTCCTGTTGGTGTGGAGAGTTACATGTTTGCGACAAACTAGTATATCTTCATTCGCTATACTCCATTGGGGAAGTTGATGAAGTAGCAGATACAAAATATTGACTGCACCATACTAAAACTTGGTGGAAATGAACTCATTGCAGATGAGCTCCATTTGATTAGTGGACAAATTGGTCATATTTTGGAGATAATAGTATTAAGATTAGACACATTCATTAATCTCTTTATAGTCTTTGTATGTTCAGCATTTGAAGGGAACGATGACTAAGCTATAGTGTTGAATTTTTATTTTGATGAAGGGAAAATTCAAGTATGTGTATCAAATGATTTGATACTTCTATATTCTCTTTTCCAAGGTAGTGGTCAGAGATGTAATTGAGGGTTATAGAAGAAAATATGTATCTCAAACCACTCAATCTTTGACTTAATTACATTTTACTATTACTTAAGCTATCTTGCCTTTAAAAAGGTTCAGGGGCTTTCTCGCTCTATTGAAGACTGACTTGGCTTTCTTTTAAGAGTAATATTTCTTTAGAAATTTTTCATTGATTGGCTTTATTATTTTGTCGCCGTTCGATTTTGCCAACCGGTACGCACTATTTGAATAAGCTGTGTCAATGACAAAAGGTCTCTCCCACTTTGGCTGGAACTTTCTTTTAAATTTTTGATTAGTTATAATCAGTCTTCTTACTGAAAGGACCAGATTAGATTTTTTGAAAGTTTTCTACTTGACCTTTTATTAAAAGTTTTGGAGATTTGAGCTTGATAAAGCTCAATGCTTTGTTGAGCTTCAAAGCATTTGTCATCAAGAGCTTCCAATTCTAGAAGTCTTTCCTGATGCTTCTCTTCTTGCATCATTTTAGTTGCCAATGCAACTTGTAAGGATGGAATTTGGATTTTCAAAGGAAGTACTGCTTCGGATCCATACACCAAAGAAAAAGGCGTAGCATTCGTGGGTGTCTTGACAGTAGTTCGATATGCCCAAAAATATTCTCCAAGCTTTTTGTCCCAATCGTGTTGGTTGGAGATGCAAACTTTTTAAGAATCTTCATAATGGTCTTGTTGAATACTTTTGCTAAACCATTGTTTGCAGGCAGGACAATATGGAGATGAATCCACACTTTCGATCATGTATTTGTTGCAAAATCTAAAAAATGACTGACTCTTAACTAAGGTTCATTGTCATAAACAATTCTTCTAGGCACTCCAAAGCGGTATATGACGTGATGTTTGATAAATTTGATCACGTTTGATGTCTTCACTTCAGTTAAGGGAACGGTTTCAGTCCACTTTGAAAAGTAGTCAGTTATGGCCAATATGAACTGGTGACCCCTTATTGATGGTGGTGAAATCGACCCAATAATGTCCATTCCCCACTGTTCAAATGGCCATGATGTAATTGTTGGATGGAGATATTCCAGTGCTCGACGTATGAAGTCTGTATGTATTTGACATACTCTATATTTTCTAGCATAACTAACTGCATCTATGATCATTATGGGCCAATAATATCCATTCTTCGGAGTCGATCCCAGAGTTTTGGTCCTGGTAGATGTGCTCTGCAAATGTTGTTATGAGCTTATTCCAGTGCTTCTTGAGCTTCTTTATTAGAAAGGCAGCGAAGCAAAATTCCATCATAGGATTTTCTATACAATATTCGAACTTCGGCATTATAATAGTATCAAATAGCTTTTCTCCGGATTGCTACCGCCTCTTTGGGATCTTCTAGTAGTATTTCATAAGAAACATAATCTATATAATGAAATCGCCAATCGCTTGGTTCGAGATAATTTTCAAGTGGTGTGTATTTCATGTACATCTTGTTTCTTATCTGAAGCTAACTCCATTTTGAGTTCATTCTTTGGACAAAGCAATTCTTTGCTTCCCACCGCTGTGCGTTTGTTAGCATTCTTGGGCAACGCTAAGGTGGCAGCCAATGAAGTTAGTGAATTCACAAAATTATTCTGATAGCACGGCACATGACGGATATAGAAGTCATTGAAACTATCAATTATCTTCATTATTGCTTGATAATAAGGTAGGAGATCTTTGTTCTTGACTTCGTATTCTCTTTTGACTTGTTTGATGATAAGTTGGAAATCTCTGTATACTTCTAAATACTTCACCCCTAGTTATTTGCCTATTTTTAGGTCAATCATCAAGACATTGTATTCGGCAATATTATTAGAGCGTGACTCAGTTAAAGAGTACGCTTTGGGGACAATATGATTATAGGGGAAACAAAGACTACCCCCACTCCTACTACCATCTTTTCTTTGGTTCCCATCCTAGAAGCACCATCAAAGAAAAGTTATCAAAGTTCCTTTATAGTAACATTTACTTCAGCAGTTTCTTGGAGAGTATCACCTTTTGGAGCTGTATTTCCTTCGATTACTTCATCAGGAATGTCTTCATATAACTTTGAAAAAACTGGAATTGGGTGGTCAGTTAAAAATCAACTATGGCTTGACCTTTAATTGACTTTTATGGGATAAAATGCATATCGTATTATGATAGCAAAATAGCTCAATTGGATAATCTTGAATTTAATGATCCTAATTTGGTCATTAATATTCTTAATGGATTAACTCTCGATATAACGTGCACTGTTTGCCATACAAGATAGTGTCGCGTTTTCTCTACCACAAACACCAGAACTAGGCATCTTTTCTATTGGATTATATCGATATTTAGCTCCAATCATCATTCTACTTATGTAGTAGATAGTTTGTTCTTGTCCCAACTCATTCTTTTGAGCTAATAATGCTCCCAAAGAGTGGTCTGTGACTCTCACATATAACAGAAAAGGTACTCTTGGTACTAGAGCTATAAGAACAGGAGGCTTTGTGAGATATTCTTTAATCTTCTTGAAAGTTTTCTGACAAGTATCATCTCAAACGAACGATACTCCTTTCTTCATCAACCGTGTGAATGGTTGACATCTTCCAGACAAGTTTGATATGAACCTGTGAATGTATGCTAGCCTTCCATGAAGACCTCTTAATTCCTAAAGATTTCTATGTGGTGACATGTCTCGAATTGCTTTGATATTATCTGGATCAAGATGAATTCTTTAGAAAGTGACTACGAATCTAAGGAACTTTTAACTGAAAACTCTCAGAAAAGATTTAGTTGGGTTCATCTTAAACTGGTATTTTCGTATGAGATCAAACAACATTCTTAGATCATGAAGACAATTGTCTTTACTTTTTCTTTAGATCGCCAAGTCATCCACATAACACTCCACCATTTTTTGGAGATGTTCTTGGAATATCATGTTCATGGTACATTGATATGTAGCACCGACATAACTGTATAACAGTATTGATGAACGATAAAATAATTCAAGTTTGAATCCAAAATTTGAATACGAATCCGAATCCAAATAATAATAATAATAATAATTAATTAAATTAATTAATTAATTAATTAATTAATAAAAAATAAAAAATAAAATAAAAATGGTCGAGGCTCACGTGGATGCGAGGCTCAGGGAAGCCAAAAACTGAAGAAGAAGAAAAAAATCTACCCTCGCGCTCGTGCGAGGCTGGGAATCCCAGCCTCACGGGTGCGAGGCAGAATAGGAAGAGGGAGGGGCGCGAGGCTCCCAAAAAAAATATATAGTTCTGTGATGAGTGTTATATATTGCATATTTATAACCTTCATATTACTTATTTTTGTATATAAATAATGCTACTAGGATATTTTTAGTGTTTTTTTCAGGAATTTTATTCGTACAAGGAGACGGCATGAAATCAGAGTTGGAGTAGGAAATCAAAGTCCGAAAAGTTTTCAAAGTGAGCAAAACTACGAGACTACAATGTTGCAGAGAGTTAAAGTCAAATACAGTCAGGAAAATCAAGTATACAAGACAAAATCTCGTGCAGGAGAAAAATCAGAGCTATTGGCTATACTTGAGCCGCTAATTAGCGATTTTAGCTGCGAATTGGTGGCCCAATAGTGGACTGACACGTGGAGTTTTCTCCCACGGCTTCGTTATAATCTTGTAGTTTCACAATTGTATTAGAACTAGGTTTGGATTGCCGAAGCCTATATATTGACCGGATCTTTGTATTCTAGGGTTTTATGCAGTTGTTAATTTAGATTAGGATTTAGTTTGTACTCGTCTTTTATTAATAAAATTAAGGTTTTGCTGAAGGGGTGGCGGCCACAATACCGTGCTCCAGAGGTAAGCCATTGCTTTTAATTCTTTATTCGCTTTTTAGATAAAGTTAATTGCTTTCTAGTATATATTTATTTGCTTTCTAGATTAGATTTAAGTAGCTAATTAGTTTAGCTTTAGGATGTAGATAAAGTTAGGATCCACCATATAATTGCTCTCTAGTATTTTCTTCTTAAATAAATTAATAAAGACATGATTTTTCTAAAAAAGATTAAAATACAAGAACTCGAATATTAAAACTTTGAAGGTTATACTTGAATTAGGTTTCTTGATAGCCTATACTTAGTTAGGGTTTGGGGTTGTTGATTTTATCTTTTTCATTGAATTATCTAAAGATTTAATTTGTTTTTATAAAAAGTAGCATCTTTTATGAGTTATACTTGCACATCACTTGATAGCTCATACTTAGAACACTTTAAATAAATATTAAACTAAAAAGATTAAATTTTTATGATAGAAGAAGATAATAGAAGTAAGAACATGGTTGGAAATTAGTAGATTCTAGATTCTAGGCTATTTAAATTAATTCAACTTCAAACAAGAATCTTTGGTTAGTCCGTTGACTAAGGAAAGAGTAAGGAACGCAAAAACACCTTAGATCCCTATGGGACGATCTGTACAGCGCTACACCGATACTGTGCGCTTACAGTAAATATCACATCAAGTTTTTGGTGCCGTTGCCGGGGATCGACGGTGTTTTTCTTGCTTTTTCTAACGTTTTACCGGTTAACAGTGTGTGTTGAGTGTGCAGGGAACAGTAATTGCAGATACAGGAAGATAAAAAGGATTAGAAGAGCCTCTGGACTAAGCAGCAGAAATCAGAGAGTCAAACTCTTTGGTTTAGCCGCTATTTAGCGGCCCAAACTGCCAATTGGCGGCAAGTAAAGGTGATTCTGAACTCAAATTTCCTCTTGTTCTGTGATTTGGTTCCCTGGTTCTGTAAAAAAATTCAAAAAAAACAATCAATTTTTTTATTTTCTTTTCCATCTCTCTCCCTCTCCACCTTT